>QFET01005740.1:0-16257 GCA_003316355.1 Tuber calosporum | reverse complement strand
CCTACCTGAGCCTCCATGCAAGCCCAGTCCATTTTACAAACGTCAGGACATTACGAGTATAGAAAACCATTCAAAACATAAGGTACCAATTTTTAACTGAGATCAGATCAGCACACGGAAAGCCTTTCTGAAGGGTGAAAAAAAAAAAAGAACTGCCGAAGAGGGTGATGATTCTAGAGTATGTAAAGGTTTTTTACTTTTTCAATGATAACTAACCATCTTGGTAGATGGTATCCGAAAGGGTTAAGCGCCAAGCGCATTGCATTCTAAAGGTTTGCTCTGGGCCCGTGACATCTGGCGGAGAGGGAGAGAAAAGAAAAAATAATGAGATATTATGGAAAGTATCTTTCTTCCTTTGACTGGGAATAAATATTGCTTGGATTTCAAACCGAGGCCACCCGTGCTCGTAAGTAAGGGATGAGCCGGAGCTATCTCGGTATCAGGCATAGGACGGCCAATGGGCGCGCTGATGTTCCCTTTGTCTGTCACTGCCGCTTCAAGGACAGTCCCCATTGGGGTTATCGTGACCCCATCTCCGAGAAGTTGGGCCACTTGCCGTGCCGATACCTCAAATAACACAGCACAGTGCTCGGACATATTGTTGGCACAAGTACAGTACGAGTACAGCACTGTACCAGTACTGTGCCGTACAAGTACCGTACCGTAAGCTGGTCAGGAGTAACCGGGTACGAGCACCGTAGGGGGAAAAAGTCAATCGCGGAGGGATGTGAATTGGTAGATCATCTTCCTAGAATCAACTTGACAACATACTTGTATAAAGATCGGCCTACTGTACTCGGATACTGGACTTATTTCGTGGCCGCGGGTTACCGTACCTCACTCACCTGCGCATTCTGTGATATTATTATCATGATACATTACCGTATCCCGTTCGCGGGCAGTTCGAGTGATATCCTTTCATAGACTTGGTGCTCTTGGCATTTATTGGCACTATCCTTGCCTGGTAAGCCATAAGCCAACCTTCAATAACGGAATGGAATGTTCGGGCTTTGAACCCATGTATAGGACTAGCGAGGTTCTGCTTACTCGTTCTGTCTTTGCTAAGAGATAGTGTGATTTCCAAACTTTTAGGTTCTGCAGGAGTGAGTACAGTACAAGTATCATAACTTGTGTACAATATGACACTAAAATAATATAAGAATAGTGGTACAAGTTTCAGGGCAGGTGCTTTCGTCCAGAGACAGGGTTTATCTTGCAACTTTATCCCTGGCACTTGGAATGTTTCAATAGTGAGTATAAACCATTTTACTCTATGACTACAAGAAGGCAAAAATATTCTGGTGATGGCAGGACTTCTATGAAGGTATCATACTTGGCAAGGCCCTGATCAGACAAATCATCACTATTGTTTTGTTTCAGTTAATGCCACATTATCTCTGCACTACGGTAAGTTGACAGAGCTTTTAGCGTACTCGTACTGCCGGTAGCACTCGTACATTATGAAAAAAATTCCATCACCTCCCCTGTTCCCTGCCGAATCCCTACCATCACTATGGCAACATAATGTGCACGAGTGAGCAGAACCTCGCGACTGGTAACTCCAGAGCTATATCGACCGATATTCAAGACCTAAGAATAAAGCGTGATAGAGCACATCGAAATGCGGTATACCGGTACTGGGTATTTTCCTCTTAAAATATATATATATATATATATCACGAGATGCTCTGGTCGATAGACCAAAGTGCGAGTACCGTACTATCCTCGTCGGGAGAATCTACCCGAGTTAACCGTGTAAGGCACCATTCCGCCATTAGCGGTGTCATAGCGGAACAGCACCCTGGCGATCTCATGCAAGCTTTCAAAAAGGGGCAGAACTGCTCTTGCACTGGTATTGGGACACCTGGCGGTGGTTGCTCGAACAGTGAGGCTCAAAAATAAGACCTGGACTAGCTCCTTGTGAAACCCTCAACTCAAGATGAACAAGCACGAGATGATATACCGGTATTCAGAACGACAACTGGGAATAACTTGCTGAAAAAAAAAAAAAGCTAGAATCTGGCAAATAATTCCCACATTGGACGATATTCTGAGCCGATGGGTATTTGTATCGTGAAGAGTTTGATCCTTTTTACCCATCATGTGGCGCAGCAACGTTGACTGGCCATGAGCGCTAGATCGTAGCCCACGTATCATATCAAAGGACAAGTTGCATGGAGAAAGCTACATTCTCCTATCTCTCCCTTCTTCACCTACACCACACCCTGTGCTCAGTGTGCTGTAACAACACTGCCTGTGACAAATCCCAAACTGCATAATCCTCCTCAACAGGGTAATGACAGGGACCTCTCCCGTCGACTCATCCAGCGCCAGTGCAAGTACGAGTACTGTACTTGTACAGTACGAGCACAACTGTCAACTGGCCCTTTTGGCGTCTCAGTACTCGCACAAGCATCATCGCCCTCAATTCGGTGTAATCAAGGATATGTACGGGTATACCGGAAAGTGCTCTCTCTCTCTCTGCCCTGGACCTGGCTACCAAAACAAGCTTTGCCCTTGAGGCTGAGTCGAAGCCACACTCACCTTTTTACAAGTATGTCCGCATTTTTGGACTATTTATCCAACCCCCGCGATATTTCTGCAAATAGACCCCCTTCCTACAAGTGGGGGTGGGTGAGTGGCGCAGCAGACGGGGTTAGGTTATGTACGAGTACAGTACGGTACTTGTGCTTGCGGATTGAATCCATAAGAGTATCGTACCACAAACGAATCTCTGGTCCCGAACCGGCCGACTGCCGTAACGTGCAGTAATAAAGAACTCTTGAAACCCCCCGTCCGAGGGAAATTATTCCTCGGGTGAGAATTAAACTTCAAACTTTGAGATGTCGTTCACCGATATCCTATCATCGTGTCGTACGGCTGAGCTGAAACATGTGTGTTACCACCACCCCGTGCCACTCTCTCTGTGTAACTGTGGTGTCAGTGGCTTGGAGAATCAGAAGGTTTTTTTTTTGAGCATGGCGCTTTGAAAAGGCCCTGATTGGTTAGCTCTTTGGAGAACTGTTGGTCTGTGTATGTGTGGAGGGGGGGGTGGGGGGCCTTGGCGATTATTGATTCAAATACTGGCAATGCGTCAGCGCTTGATCATGAGTTATCACCCTTCTGGCGTTTGCTGGTGTTCTGGAGTATGTTGAGGCTCTCTCGGCGATCTATGCGGGCACATCGTTGCAGTGATCGGGTAAAGGGTATTTGTCACTGCCAACTCGAATATGACTAACTGGCATAGTTCATCGCACCCCGCCGAAAGTGACAGGAATCAGGAGGATCTTCAACGGAGGATAGTAAACCAATGAGTTATTTCGGTTTGGGTCCAACATAATTAGGGCGCCGGGAAAAGAGGTTATCTATCATAGGGCTACGATACTGGCTACTATGGAAGCTTATGAATGCGGGGAATTTAACTTAATTTAGCGGTGAGATGAGTAATAGCGATAATAAGAATAGCATATCCATCTCTCGACCTGATTCGGCTATCATTGGCTTGACATAATGACCACCTCCCGTTCCAAGTGGTCGTCGGTGGGCCTACGAACGGCTTCTCCGGTGTCACCGAAATCGAAGCATTATAATAGAAGGGGTTGCAGGTGCTTTAGTACCTATAATAATCTGAGACAAGATAACTGCAGGAATATTGGGGACTTGATTCTGAAAGAGGGGGAAAAAAAAAAGGAGTCTGTTGAAGATGTTAATGGGGGGGAAGAGAGGTGAGAAAATGAATTGAGAAAGCCAGAAGCGCCGGATGGAAAACATAATTCACGAAAGAGGGGTCGTAAAACTTGCGCAAGGCTCTTGTGTCTTCTGCCTATGCACCATGCGTTGGGCGCGCCAGTGGCGAACCCTGCGCCAATGTGGCCTATCATCCCTACTATGGGATATACACTTATCATCACGTAGTCTCACTCGGTTCTCAACCTCAGACCTCTGTGCTGTGGGACTCTCCGACATCATACTATGGTAATGAGTCCTGAGTTCATAAATTCTTCTGAATACCACTCAAACAACGAGTTTTCTAACCCTGGTGGCCTACCCTAGTTTCCCTGTAGATGTTTTTGACCTTAAAATGGCAAGCTCGAAACAAACTTCTCTATCTTACTACTGAAATCATCTTGCCCGGTAGAGTCAATGATCCCATCCCTTATACATGTAAGTCCAAGACTTACTACCCTATCACTGATGGAGTATTGCGTGATTGCACCGCACATAATACGATACCCTCCTCAAGCGTGTTCTGTAGTTTACGGAAATATATATATATATAGTTGAGAATGTCACTGGGACGTTGGAGTTGCTTTACCTAGATTAGTAAGGGTTTGTCTCATTGTTCCTCTTTATCTTCGTCAGCGGGGGGGGCTGAGGACATTTATTCCCATCGATCTCTTCAAGCAATCCCGGGGTTCTGGGCGACCTGGCGTGGTTTTAGGTTTTTCCGGTTGGTTGGGGGTAGTACAGTACAGTATCCGAGTGCTCCTGGTATCTCGACCTTCGCAGTGAGCAGTGGGGGTGCCGGCACAAGAATATCTACGCTAGTAATCAACATCCATTCGAGGCTGGTGCTTGTACAAGATTAGAGGAACTTGCCACGACACAGCCGGTCACTAAGCGAGTATCGAATTATATCTAGTCTGCCTTGAGTAGGTTATATATTACAGTAGTTCGTTGTATACCTTGTCAATATAAACCGCAGATAGCTTAACTTACATTGGATATATGAGTCTGGGTTATGGTCTAATATGGGGGCAACCATTCGTGTTCACGCTCGGGGATGGACTGGAGTGTGCTTCTAGTGAGGATTAAGTTGGAATTTGGTATCAATGGGTATCGGTAATCAAGATATCTTACACCCGGGGATTCTAAATATGGCCGGTTGCAGGGCTAGTAGGCGGCCCCCACCGCTCGGACTTAAGATTTAATCAGGAAACATTCCGGTGTCACGTCACCAGACAACCCCTATCCAAAAACAAAAAACAACCTTCAAACAAGGAACGATTGAGCAGAGTAAACTGGAAGGCCCCATCCTTCCCACATTTAGCCATCAGGGGCTACAGCTTCACCCCCTCCCCCTCCTTCACCACAACCCTCTCCCAATCCTTGAACGTGCCAATATGTGCCAAGCAAAGCCGCACATCCCCCCGCCCCTTCGCAAACTCCACGATCTTGGAGATATTCTCCCGAGTGCCGTCCGCGTCCTGGTGCATTCCAAACCCCATCCTGCCCCCGGCCACGTATTCCTTCAAATGCTCTTCGCAATGGCAGCTATCCCCACCGAGCAGCAAGTACCCCCCCTCGACTAGTGCGAGTGCGATCGTGTGTCCGGGCATGTGTCCCGGCGCATCGATGAGTAGGAAACTACCATCGCAAAAGAAGTCGCAGACAGCCTCCCAAGGCGCGAGGCCTTGGATGGGCTTGAAATCGCCCTTTGTGAGTTCTAGCGTCCGCCCCTCTGGGAATAGGCTCTCCAGAAATTGCGACTCCGGGTTAATGGGATATGCGGGGCGAACGTGGGCTTGAGTCCCTGCGCCATACACTATCTTCGCGTTTGGGAACTTTTCCGGATCCCCGGTGTGATCGAAGTGCGCGTGTGAGTAGAATATGTAATTGATGGACTCGGGCGCCACCCCGTTTCGGGAGAGCCCGGTTGGTGCGTCTTCGGGCACGTATGGCCGCATGAAGGCCTCAAAGGCGGCTTGCATTGCGGGCGGGTAGGCGGAGATGTCTTTGCGGATGCCAGCGTCCCATAGGATGTGTAGGTTTTTGCCTGGGTGGTGGAGGTGGAAGAAGTGTACGGGGAATTTGTCCACCTTGTCGGCGTTGGCGGGGGTTGTGTCGTTGAAGAGGAGTTTTTGTGGGAGGAAGCCGTAGCCGGCATCCAAAGTGTGGGCTTCTAGGGTCACCATTTTGTGGGAGTCTAGTCAATGGCGGTGGTAATGGTGATGGGTTGTTGTGAAAATTGGAAATGCGGATTGGGATTTTGGGATTGATGGTTGGGGGTGGTTGGTTTATACCAATGATTTCAAGCTGGCAACAAAGTCGGATAGGTAACTATGACGCAAGTTTGGGGTGAAGAGGGGGAGGGCTAGTTGTTGTTAAGCTGAGCGGGGTGGGGTTATTTCTATTATCACTAACATTCCAGTTATAGTAATGGCAATTTGGTTGTAGCTGTAAAGTGACAATTGATTACCAAAACAAACTCATAGGGCGCGTCTGGTTGCTACGTCAAACCTTTATTATATCCCCGATTATAGAGGTTTGCTACGAACCTTTACGAGTATTTTGCTTTGAAGTGGCATGTTTGGTTGACACCAAAACTTGATACAAGAAATAGAGATGTGATAATGATGTCAAAGTCAAGGTTTTCGAAATACTGGTTAGACCAATATTTTCCAAACCTGCAACATTGGTGATCTCATATCCATTAAGCCCATCTTTTTGAAATCCACAAATAACTTCTTGGAACTACAATTCTTGGAATTTTATTGCATTTCATTGAGGGTAATCAGACAGGCCATTGAGAGATTACATGTAGTCTAAACTATCGATTCACCATTATGGTGGTTTCCCAACACAACACTTATTTTCCCATTATCAAGGTTTCAAACATCTTGTTAACCAGATAAGCTCTAATAAAAAAGAGAAATCAACTGTTATTATATTTTCTGAAAGCTTCCGAAATCAAAACCAACTAATCTTTTTGAACCCCTCCTTTCCAAATATGTATCGTTGGATCGCCTTTTACACTTTCCCTTATCTCATCTGTCAATCCTAATAAACCTCTTATAAGATACTAATACTTGTTCTCTTCATTTCTTTCAATTTCTCTCAATTCCTCCTTATCACTCTTAATTCCTTCAGCAAGGTCAACACAAGTGTGGTCAATATTCTTTGCTCCCTGTTTTTTTTACCTTTTTTTATAGCTTTCCAGTCTCTAACATATCACTACCACTATGCTCCTATTCTTACTCTTCTCATTGCCATAATAGCCCCTTGATAGAATTCTCTCTTATTTGTTTTCTATTCTACTCTAACTATAAGGGTTATCCTAAGCCTGCTTGCATGTATCAAGATCGATACTGCTCTTATCCCAGCATGTGGCAAGTTCAACCATGTCCAGTTTGAACTCTGAAAATTCTTTACCAGTTCCACTATCATGTGAAGAGACAAGTTCTGCACTTTCTTCTCTTAATACTAGTGCAGTTTAAATGATATTATTTACCTGGTAGATTTGCACCAGCTTTTTTGACAACCTTTTAACAGAATTCAGTACTACAATATATCAGTAGTAGTCTAAGAACTTTAAGTGCTTTATACACCTTGATCCACTTTATCACTATTGTACCTTGAATAGAGTTGAGTAAATATATAGCCTGAACTTGACGGATAAGTGGCTGATCCATCCAGCTTACCCATTTTGCCAATTTTTTATTGTACTACAAGCATTTAGTTTACATTCGTCCTCTCAAGTTGGTACTTAGTCAGGCTCTGAAATTTGATTTATTTGTAACTCTTTAGTCTCCTGGCAAGCTTAGATCAACTGCAAGCTTATGGTTGACTCTGTGCTTTCAATAAGTGGCTGACCACTAACTTGATAAGGCTCCATTATTGTATATTTTCAAAGTATAATAGTAGTTATTTTTCTGCTTTAAAATGACCTACTCTTGTAAAATATATGTTTCCTTGCTTGACTGTCTTTCGATGTGACATCAGGAATTGGCAAAGCACCTCCATTTCCTTAAAACTACATTTTACATTTCTCTGACCTCTTTCCATCCACCTTGATATTCACACCTTTTAGCTTAACACAAATTAATCAATTTTTCTCTCACCTACGTCCTCAAATGCAAACTCTCTAATAGGCCTTCCATAGGCCTTGGTTGCGGGGTCGATTTTATCACTGTAGCTTTTTCCCAAAGACCTCCTTGCCTGATATGTTCACCTCCCCACTGCCTTTCATCCCATATAGCTGCAATACCATACCAATTCGTTACCTCAATAAGTTACGTCAATGACCATTAGATCACCCAACTAGTCAGTGCTAGCAGGTTCTACAAGAAATTGTAAAATTGAGCCTTAGCAGGGCGAGTGATTTGCATCCATTTGTTATCTGAATATCGACCCTTGTGACAGTTGCTCTGTATTGAGGTGTTTACAGGGGCGAAATATCCCCCCACATGTACACACCCTGCTACTTGCAAGAATCCTGTGCCTCCTGTAGAGGTTAAGTTTGAATTTTTGAATTACTTTTCTGGTCAGGCTGCCAATGGCTCTAGGTGGTAGCTCTTGTTCAGAGTTTCTGGAGTGCCTTGATCAGGTCTGAGGGATGCTATCTAGTGCAATGAGCATGGTATAGGGGAGTGGTAGGCTAGATATGAGGCTGGTTTAAGCAAGGGTGGTGGTTATATTAGTGGCAATCACCTATAATCACTCTGAAAATTTCTAAAATCATTGTTGTATATATGACCAATGTGACGGAGAGTACGAATATGTCTGGACAACTGTTGGGATAACAAAAGTTATGTTGATGTATATAGACACTACTGGCAGCTTTAAGTAGGACAGCATCAGGCGCATCTATCAAGAGATGAGCATTAAGCAAGGAACTTTCTATATCTTGTATCCATCTATTCCATTCCAATATATCCTTCACATGGTCTCAAAGTTGCTCTTGATCTCCACTTGTGGGTGCATGAACTCCGAGAATGCTTCTAGGATCACCTTCCCACTCCCGATAGCCAATGTTAATCAAACTGCTACTACACTTGATACACAGAGGTTGCAACAAAAATGCTAAAAGCTGGCTTTGAGCAGTCAAGAAAACTGACAGCTTGAAAACCCAAACAAAAAAACCTTGAATAGTGGAGTGAAGAGAATAAACGGGGGAAAGGTCTCTGAAGCCAAGATTCTCCAACCCCTTGATCTTTTCTCTAATAGAACTTATTGATCCATTGTAATGCTTGGTTTTGGGATAGGGTCTGCTCCAGAGAGAGGGTAATTCTTTTGAATGAGAACATCAACATTGTTACTCGAATCAGTTTTTTGTGCAACATGGCTGTTGGCTGCTCTCAAGATCGCCTACCTTTCTTCCAATTACTTTCTTATTAGAGGAGGGGAGGGTATATTTTTCTCATCTTTGTATTTTCTGGCAGCAGCAGCTGATACCAGAGATTTCCGAAGAGCAAATTCCGGCCTGGTATGGTTTGGAGACTGGCTGGTACTTGGGCATTGGAACCTTCACTGAGTGTAAAGTTGAGGAAGGCTATGGTTACTGTGAAAGCGGCCGAAGTGAAGCAGGGAACCCGAAATATGATGTGATCTCTGGCTTGCCTTTATCTGCCCTCGTGATTGCATTATTTTATTTTATTTTATCTTTCCTTTTGTTTTAGCTGTTTGACTGAGCTTTTTGATAAATTGCATTTCGCATATTCACGGAAGTTTTCCTTCGGATCACAAATATGACGGGGATTTGGCTGTTAAAGAACTTGGTGACTGGCGCAGTAAAGGGGGATTTTTTTTTTTGGGAATTTTAGATCATTGGAGTATTACAGGACCCTTGCAAGACAAAGTACACCAGGACATCCACCCATACCAGATACCTCGGTGGGGGGGGGGGGGATCCCAGGAAAAACGAAAAGCAAAGCAAGGCAAAACACCCCACCATTTCCGACCACCTAGAGCTCGAAGATTTTTCCCCCATGAGCCTTAGCAAGCAAGATATCAACCTCCTCCTTCCAGACCCTGTTGAGATGCTTGATCTCCAACTGAACCCAAACCGCACACTCTCTGTAGTCCGCGGCTCTCCCGGCCCTGCCCTCGGAAATGTTGCGGAATCCCATGCCAGTGACGCTGTCCATTTTGCTCATGTATTTTAGCTTGCAGGTTTCGAAGAGATGGATATAGTGGACGTATTGATCGTCGGGGATTATCTGGAGTTGATCTCGGCTGGCGGGCAAGTAGCAAGCGGTCGGGATGGGATTTCTCCTGAAGAAGCCACGGTACTGGGTGGGTACTACGGCAGGTAGTTTGGTAGGTGTTTTGGTAGGCATTTTGGTAGGTTTTTGGGGGTTGGTGGGGGGTTGGTGGGTTTTTGATTGAGGCTGTGCGGTATAGAAGGGGAGTGGTATGATAGTAAGTTTGTTGGTGGGGAGATGTTGGGGAGGGAAGGAGCGTACTCCTGCTCTGCAGTTCAAGCAGCGGATCTTCAACCCTACTGATAACCCAAACCGACATTGGACCTGGCCACAATCTTGCCTAACTTTGCGGTGGGACAGCTTTTTCTAAATCTTACCAATTTTGAGATTGAACCAACAGGAGTCTTTACGGAATTGGATTAGTTTGAAACCAATAAAATATAGAAAGTTTTGACAACAGCCTGTCGGAGGAGGGATATTATGGGGGGTTTTTTTTTAAATTGTATATCTTAACTCTGTTTTGCTCATTATTATTATTATTATTAAAAATTAAGTTCAACCAACAATCTAATCTATAGCCATCCTCCGCCCCATTCACGGCCCTTCCCCTCACTTATACAAGGCTCTCAAGGCTCGAATATACCTACCACGCTCCTTCAATTCCATCAAACTTCGGTTAAATAGCCCACTTGTCCGCATCATTAATAATCACTCGCCTACAAACAAGAACCTACAAGACTAAGCAGTAAAGGAAGCGAAAACAAAACAACCCACTCACTCAAAGAACCATACTTACTACCAATAACCAACCAGTGGTCCCCGGATAACTTACCGCCGAGCTTAACGCGTTAACTGCCCGAGTGCCCACTCCACAGTCCTCGGATCCGAGCTCCTCAGTCCTTCTAAAATAGCCATGAACCGTCTGGCAACTGGATAAGCCTTCATACCCCTCACCACCAAATTCTCGAACTCGAACTCAGGAGCGTTACTGGTAGGGTGATAGTGGACGTACTCCATCCAGCTCGGGAAGAACCCAGCTCCCTCCCAGTCAATGATCCCCACGATATTGCCGTTGCGAACAAGGATGTTACCCTGGTGTAAGTCTGCGTGTGTTAGCACAGCAGGGAATCCATGGGGCATTATAGTGCGAAGGGTGGCCAGCGCTTCCTGCACAGTGCGGGAAGAGTGGTGTTGGAGGTGGGAGGTTAGAGCCATCCAGAGAGATTGGTTATCAGAGAATGGGCCTTGGGCAGTATTCCTCTGGTCGAAGAGAATCCCGTGCTCGTCGTGCAATGGGCCACCCTCGAAGGAGCGAATAAGATGAGAATTTATTCTGCGCAGTTGATCGAGGTAATCCACGAACTGGCAGGCAAGTCTTGCCTTCCCTGCTCTATCAAGATGCACCCAGACTTTATACAAAGGATCCCCCTCGACTTTTTCCATAACCATGTTATGGACTAGCACATCTCCGCGAACACCTCCACGGCCGCCTTCGACAGTTACCCATTCGTAGTAAATAGTAGGGATGGGAATATCGGTGGTGGCTTGGATGAGGGCGTGGATGTCGGACTCGTACACGCCCCGCTTGTGCGGGCGGAATTTGTACAGTTGCCCATTGCCTAGGTCGAAGATTTGGCGGGTGTTGTTGTCACGGCAATAGATTCTGCGGGCCTGCGGATAGCGTGTGAGAGGGTGGACGTGAGGGGGGACCTTTTGGGTGGGAATTTGATTGACGGCTAGTCTGGGCATTGTGGGTATTGCTTTTGTGAGTGCGGATTTTGCTTGGAGGTGCTGGTATTGGTGTCGGTTTGCTGTGTGTGTGTTAGTATCTCGCTGGGCGGTGGTGAGTGGGATAATGGCCTTAAAGAGTCTATTGAGAAGGTATTTTATAATCTCTGCCCCGGAGTCTGATATTCAAGATCGACATAGCTATTAGTGTTTAGGGGGTATGGTGAATTGCTGTTCGACTATCATCCCGCATTCATAGGAAGTTAGCAATGTAGATAAGGTTTCAAGTTTCAAGGTTTGCCCGGATTCACACTAAACATAGAGTAAGTGGATTAAAATCGATGAAGTAGAATGGAAAGTATGGTAGTGATTTTCATCGTATTTTGTTCCATGGCGGCACAAGTAAGTGCTGGAGCACAGCACCAATATTGGTTGCTTGGAAATGACTGATTTTAGAGTTTTCCTTGTTTCATCAATTTCGTTCCACTGCGGAATGCACCTACAGAGTGATTTCTCATGACTCTGAGTGAAACACCAACTAAACAATCGGTTACAACCCAGTGCTCGAGTAAACACCTTCCAACACCAGCCGAAGGCTCTCACATCAGCTGACCATCATTGCTTCTCACTTGGCTAACGATAGGTTTTGATGCTAGGTTTACACTAGCATAGGCCACCCTCGAAACCTAGAAACTGGGGTTGATTCTCAGAATCTGTTTGCTGACACAGTTTTTTATATCCCTTTCCTCTCTAGGAATCAGGAATCCGCTGTTGCTGTCGGATGGGAGGGGTTGGGGAGAAGGAGCGGGGGGATCTCATCTGATAGGCTGATTACTCGTGTATATCGACCTGATGTCGCTCTTAGGCATGATATTATAATATATAAGCTTCCTACAGTAGGATACGATATAAGCCTAGCAAAACCCCACTGAGGACTCGGAGGTCGGGGCTGGCCCCTATCGGTGCAATGCTTTTCCTTTCTTCCTCCTGATCCAACCTGCCCCGCACTCACTAAGTAAGGAAGTGACTGTGCGGCGGGGCAGAATTCTGGAGGCTTCATTCGTCAGGAGTTTGCCAAGGGGGTGCGCATGGGTGCTGGTATCGTGTATCGTGCGGGCCGCTATTTCCTTGGCGGTGCTTGATAAAACAGTAATATAAGACAATGTCATCGTAGAAATTCTGAGTTCGTGTCGCGTGCAGCTGAAAGCTTGAATTTAGATGAAAAGTGTGGTGTTGCGCTCACTTTGGTACAATCTCTGGAATTTTTGCCTGAAGATCCCAGGGATTGGGGGGGGGGGGCGTGATTTGTTCTGATAGCACTACTGTAGTGTGTTCCTCACCCGGTCATTGACTATCATACTCTGGTCATCTGCAATCGCCCAGGACGGACGGGCCGACTGGGAGCACTGGCTGCCCACCCTACTTGAGCACTTGCACTAGCAGCAGTAAAGAGCTTGCCATCGAACCTCAATCCCTGGCCTAGTAAAATTACTCTGATATCATACTTGAGTAAGTAATGATACAATAACATTGTCAGGGTGGCACTTCGCTTGATGACTGCCATATTTTCATGTTCTGACGCCTTGCCGAAGTCGGTTGATCTCAAACCCGCTAAACTCTGCTGGGATCGCACACAATGCTTGCGGCTCCGGCCCCCACGAGCCCCACTCTTTGGGCCGATGTTCCCCTACCAGTAGAATTACGCTGCTCGTCCGCATTCTTACGCACAACAGCTCAATCCGGAGGATAGAAGGGTCGGAGCCATGGTACAGTAGCATCCATTACAGCACAACGCAGTATGATAATCTCTCGAATGGTGAGAACATCTCATCCCTTGACTTGGCCATCTACCCCATAAACCTCTGAATCCACCCCGCACCAGAGTTCCAACAACCAACCAACCAACCAAAAACCGCAGATCTATAATGTCGGTAGACTCTATTGCCTTCGACCGCCAACGCCCGACTAAACACCTCCTCTCCGCCCCCTCCAAATCCCCGGCTATATCTTGGAAAACCACGCCCCGTAAATACGACTGGCAGCAAACAACTTATCAAATTCGGCTCGACCGTCCGGATTGGCAACCAACTACCTACTACGTCAATTCCGCCGCCAGCGTCGCAGTAACATGGCCCGGGGCAGATATATCCTCGAGGGAGATCGTCAACGTAAAAGTTGCTGTGCGTGGGGTTGGCGAGGAAGAGGATGTATGGTCCGAGGAGGTCAGTGTTGAAGGAGGGTTATTTGAACCGGATGATTGGAGTGCTGTGCCGATATGTGCTGTTGGAGAGGTGGACTTGAGTAGGAGGGTGCCGGTTACGTTATTGAGGAAGGTATTTACATTGGGGGATGGAGATAAAACGATCAAGAGGGCGAGGTTGTATGTTACGGCGTTGGGGGTTTACGAAGTGGAGATTAATGGAAGGAAGGTTGGGGATGAGGAGTTTGCGCCTGGATGGACAAGTTATGGGCATCGAATTAAGTACCAGACCTTTGATATTTCGGGCTTACTACGTGAGGGGGAGAATGTCGTTGGGGCGTATTTGGGGGAAGGGTGGTATAGGGGGAGGATAGGATTTGAGGGTGTGTCCTGTGCAATTTATGGGTAGCGAGGCATTGCTGACGGTTGGAGGGTGAAAAGGGGGCAGAACGGCGATATACGGAAAGGATATCGGGTTGATATTCCAGCTGGAGATTACCCATGGGGACGACGCCATTACAAGGATTGTCTCGGATGGCTCCTGGAAGGCTTCAACGGGGGCCATTCTCTATTCGGAGATTTACGACGGGGAATTGTATGATGCCCGGAAGGAGAAGCCCGGATGGTCCTCTCCAGGGTATACTGGGTCCAGCGACTGGAACGCCGTGCGAAAACTACCGTTCCCCACTGCAGCTCTGGTGTCTCCAACCGGGCCACCAGTCCGTTGCACCGATATTCTAGCCCCTGTAAAAGCCTTTACAACCCCAGCCGGCAAGACAGTAGTAGACTTTGGGCAAAACCTTGTGGGTCGCTTGCGGATCAAACTCCGCGGCCCCGCCGGCCACAAAGTCACCTTTATCCACACCGAAGTTCTCGAAAAGTCTGGGGAAGTGGCGATTCGACCACTCCGCGCGGCCGAGTGCACGGACCACTACATCATGAAAGGCGGCGACGAGCCGGAAACCTACGAACCGAAATTCACATTCCATGGCTTCCGCTACGTTCAGGTGGATAACTGGCCTCCGGAATCGGACCTCTTGAGAGACGTGGAAGCCCGAGTGCTACACACGGACATGCAGCGTACAGGCTGGTTCTCGTGCTCCGACGATCTGATCAACAGGCTCCACCGGAACGTCGTCTGGGGCATGCGTGGGAACTTTCTTGAAATACCGACGGATTGCCCGCAGCGGGATGAGCGCCTGGGCTGGACGGGGGACATTCACGTTTTCTCAGAGACGGCGAGCTTTCTTTATGATTGCAGTGGCATGCTTCAAGGTTGGCTCCAAGACCTTGCCTTTGAGCAAATGGACAACGACCATTGCGTGCCGCCGTTGGTAGTACCCGATGTGATTGATCCCGCAAAATTCCCATCCTTGCCCCAGGCGGTCTGGCAAGACGTTGCAATAGTGCTCCCATGGGTGCTATACACCCGGTTCGGCGACGTAAACATACTCTACTCTCAACTCGCTAGCATGAAGTCCTGGCTCTCCTCCGGTATCCCACGGGACCCGGCCACAGGCCTCTGGTCCAAAACTTTCCAATTCGGAGACTGGCTGGATCCCAGTGCACCAGGCGAAGCCCCACAAAATGGGTGTACAGATCCGATGCTCGTTGCGAACGCATTTCTAATCCACGTTACAGACCTCCTCTCCCGGATATCTGCCATTCTCGGCGACCCAGATGGCGCCGCAGCATACGCCACCTCCGCAAGCGCACTCCGCCAGGCTTTCAACGAAGAATACGTAACCCCCACCGGCCGTCTATCGTCCGACTCGCAGACAGCGTATGTCCTAGCCCTCCGCTTCAACATCCTCCCCACCCCTGCACAAGTCGAAGTAGCGAGCAAGCGCCTCGCCGAAGTAGTCCAAAAGTCAAAATTCAGGATCGCAACCGGCTTCGCCGGCACCCCGTACATCCTGCCAACTCTCACCACAACCGGCAACCGCCAGCTAGCCTACCGCATGCTGCACGAGCGGAAGTGCCCCAGCTGGCTGTATCCTTTGCAGCATGACGCAACGACGATCTGGGAGCGCTGGGATGGCATACTGCCTGACGGGAGCATAAACCCGGCGGAAATGATCTCATTCAACCATTATGCCCTCGGTGCGGTGGCGGAGTGGATGCACGCTAGCATCGGAGGGATCGCACCCGCTGCCCCCGGTTGGAAGAAGATTTGGGTCGCCCCGGTTCCCGGTGGGGAGGTTTCGTGGGCTGAGGTTAAATTTTTGAGTGTTTACGGGGAGGTATATGTTCACTGGGAGATTAAGGATGGGAGGTTTAAATTAGAAGTTAGGATTCCAGGGAATGTTAGTGCCGGGATTGTGTTTCCGAGGGGAGCTAGAGCTGAGGAAGTGCTTATTGTCGAGGAGAGTACTGGGAGCGAGCTGGAGGGGGAGGAGGAAGAGG
>QFET01005739.1:19116-37164 GCA_003316355.1 Tuber calosporum | reverse complement strand
GGGGGAGGAGGAAGAGGAGGAAGAGGAGGAAGAGGGAGGGGGGGCGGGAGCTAGACATACGGGCGAGAAAGTCTTGGAAGTTGGATCCGGCGTGCATGTTTTTGATAGGGTGTGGAAGGAGGACACGGACTGGCCGCCGACGGTCTTGACACACCCGTACATGCCGGATAAGGAGTGAGTTGGGAGATGAATTAAGCCTTTGAATGAATTATCCTTTTTCACTGCAATTGGTACGGTGAGGTTGATTACAAGAAGATTGATGTCGGGGCAGATAACAACCTCTGGTATAGTAGCAATGCGAGTCTTTATCATTTCCACTAGCTCCGGGGTCGTAGGGTTAAATCCCGGTTTATCAGATAAACTCGATCGGGCCCCACTCGAACGTGCTTCCGAGACCGGGCGTCAGGGAGCGATTGAAGCCAGTATCAAGTGGGCCAACACTTATGGAAGCAAATACAAGTGTTTAAGGCCCTGAGCAGCATCTTGCTAGCCCCGCTGTATGTCAGTAATGAGCACACAAAGTACAACTTCTCTTTAGAATCACAGAGAATCTCTTGCCAAAGCAAAAGTAATCTCGATTGACATCTACTGACAACTTATCATAGGAAGGGATCGCAGCCCTTCCCCTCAGGATTGCTCAAGTTATTTCGCTACGGTACAGGAAATAGTAACAAAAAACGGCCCGATTGAGCATCGTCCGGTCATTAGTCATTCATTCCCCAAAATGAAAGGTAGCTCCTTGAGGCCCTCCCTACGAGTATGGTATGATAGAGAGAAGTTGGGTTCTCATTGCACACGATCCCTCTCTGACTTTCACAAAAGAAGGAACTTAGATAATAGACTATCGCGCAGATGTCACCCCAGCACTAGCAGACCACAGGTGGTATCAGCTCCAAAAATATTGTCAACTTCGTTATAGAAATAGACGCCAAGGGACATCAAATTCCGCAGTGGTTGTCGCCACTTGAACCACAGCAGCGGCACCAAAGTGTGCGAGCAGACCGGCTCGGTGGCTGGGAAACTGGGTACTAGAAACCGCCTAGTTCAAAAAATGGCGCGATACTGAAGATGGTTGCATTGAGCCAGTGTTTTTCTGTTATGGGAATCCAGGGGTGGGAAAACCTATGTCAGGTAGGTGCCGCTTCTCTAGAGAAAGATAATGCGGATGTCACTGACGATCAGTGAATAGCGGTTCCCTAGTTATTGATAGTCTGTGCGATCAGGCTCGGATAAAAGATATTGCTGTCGTGGGACCATACTGCGATTTCCTTGCCCAGCAGGAACAGCCCACCACATGTTGGGTGCCATCCTCAAGCAACTTGTCAGCAGATGAGGAACCCCAGAGCATATACGGGAGGTTTTTCGGAAGGCCAAGGAAGTGTTTGGCGGTCGAGGTCTCAGACCTCCAGATCTGGTAGAAATTCTGAAGAAGACTATTGCACCGCCAGGCGAATCCACTCCGAAGCACCGGCGGGAGTCGCTAGAGTCGCTGCAAGAAATAGTTCGGGTGTCAGCAACCACGCGAGTATTCCTTACTGGGAGGCCCCATATCAACGAAGAAATGGTGAAATGTTTCATCGAGGCAGTTAGGATACCTGTCAGTCCTACCCATGGGGATATCACATTCCCAGTCCGGTGCGAGGTATGGTTCGCTAACCGTGGTTCCTGGTTCCTTTTCGTTTCTTTGAGCATTGATGCAATCCTGAACGAGGTTACTCTCCATCAGAGAGGAAATAAGCTTGGTGAGATGGCCAAAGGGGAGGGCCCGGGAGATGCTTACGCGGCAACCTTATCACGAATGAAGACGCAGCCGAGAAGTAGGTCCAAACTCGGCATGCAAATTCTAATGTGGGTATCGCATGCAGAGCGGCCATTACATGTCAGCGAGTTACAAGTATGCCACGCCCTGGGTGTAGAAGAAAGATCTGGCGGTCTGAATGCCCAGAATATTCCCGCTATGGAAACGCTGCTAGCGTGCTCACTGGGGCTCGTCCCGGTCGAGAAATCCTCGCCTACCGTCCGGCTTGTCCACTACACTCTGCAAGAGTACCTCTCCCATAACGCCAACATGTTCCTTAAGCCCCACTCTATGGCTACTGAGGCCTCTTTGGCCTGCCTCAATTTTTGGCATATCAGAGGCTTATCTCCTGCTCTTCGTTTCACCCCTCCAACTGCCCCCTTTGTCGAATATGCTCCTTGTTACTGGGGTACATATTCTAGACTGGCAAACACCGAGAGTGTGAAAACTCTTGCATTGAAACTACTCGATGGGTACGATAAGCACATATACTGTTATTGCATGGGATGGACCTATGGGGCTGGCCTTTTGATCCAGAAGACACTCCTAGAGGATTTACAGGGTTTCGCTGTGCCGCATACCTCGGGTGCGTGGAGATAACGGCTGCTTTGTCGGAGACAAATATGGGACGTGCAGGCAACTGATTGCAATGGTAACACAGCAATGGCCGGGCTGCTAGGAGGGGGTATGGGGCGTCGTGAGGGTCTTGCTGGAACAGAACGACATCAACCCTGACAAAGCCGAAAATGGGAGCCGAACACCGCTCTCGCAGGCTGCCGAGAGTGGGCATGAGGGGTCGTGAGGACGCTGCTAGAACGGAATGACGTCGACCCCGACAAAGCGGATAAGTGAAGCCAAACGCCCCTCATGTGGGCTGCCGGGAATGGGCATGAGGGAATCGTGAGGACACTGCTGGAACGGAGCGACGTCAATCCACACACAGCCGGCATCGGATATGGATAAGCGCCACTCCCGTTGGCCGCAATGTTGCTGCGGGAGCGGACGGATCCGATTCCCGAACATGCCCCAAGCCTCCTCTAGTTAGGAATAAAATTGATTAAACCAAGCCTGCGATCAGCAAGCTCTTCTCCCCAGAGCCATCCCAGCCATCCGAACTCCCTCCCAAAAGGCCCCCTATGTTTTGATATCTAAAGATAAAACCTGACACTTTCCTTTCCATCTACCAGACGCACCCTCCGACCATGGGAACCAACCTAGCAACAAAATACTATGCCCGCCACAGACGGATTTCACGTGGAGACTGACAAGTTACTACAGATGCCAAGCCTTTGAATCATTCACATAGGATGTCCCATTGTCTTCCTGGTTCTCCAAAATTACCATTCTTTTCCCATTTCTTGTTTTCGTGTTTGGCCTTTTTTTATATAACCAATTTTATCTATCCGTGCGCCATAGGTGCGCTCTTATGCTTCATTCTCTCTATACGTACATCCTTATGATTTGCCTTTTTTTCTCATACCCACTAATTCAAGCCATCCCCCCTGGCAATGACCGAATTTGTATTTACTTGTATTATTCCATAACTTAGACAGCAACCGTGTTGTATTACACTCGGGTGGGAGGGATGGATGGAAGCTTCATAGATATAGATAAGCTAGACATGGACACATGCTATACACATGGGAGCGGGTGCACTACGCGAATCAGCATAGAAGAATTTATAATGTGTGATTCACAGAGCAGGAATTTAGTTATTTTTTCAAGTTTCTCTCATCTTTTCTTTTCCGCTACTTATTCTTGTCCACTCACCTACTTATCGTATTGTGGGATAAACTTCCCTCCTTGTTGATACCAAAGGCATCATAGCTTCCCGCCCCTCCCCACCTTCCCTCGAACACCGTAATTGACACATCGTGCCCTCCCCACCAAATCTACCTCCGCCTCCCGCTCAATCCCGTTCGCTGATTCCGCAAGCCGCCGCTACTCAGAAAGCACTACAGAAGCTTTTATATATGTGTCGGAAGCTCAAAAGAAGTAGCACCTCAAGGGTGGGAAAATAGGTTAAGAACTCACTCCAAAAGCCAACCTACCTACCATACCTAATAAACCCGCTGGAAAGGTAGAAGAACATCAGCTAGTCTAAGTCCTAAAACTGAAGGTAGACATACTAGTGTTGTATGTTACGGTGCCATTAGTCACACGATCTACATTTGTAGCTCAAGGCCCAACTCCAATTAGAGTTAGAATATCCAGTATGTTACCGTATCGTATACTACTGACGTCGGAACGCAAATCACAACTGTAAGACATAAACCCCAGGCGCTAAATTATATCCCACCACAATATGATGCCGGGTAATCTCTCCTTTGCCACAGAGTAACCCATATTATAGAAAAAGCATCTTCCTTATCCCTTCGCCTGTATTAATCGCTTTGTAATTCCTTAGGATATTCCGAGGTTAGGAGTAGTTCAAGAGTAGCAACCATACAGATGTTTTCTACTCGTACCGTATTGTATCGTATGTGAACATACTCTTCGAGCCCCGGCGCCAACAGTGAGAACATATGATATAAACCTCGGTAATCATGGCGCGGGGGCTATGGAATAGGCCCAGTGTTTGTGTTAGATACTCTTGCAGCGTGGAATGAACTAGGTGTACAGTGGATGACGGCCCCTCGGCGCTGAATAGGCCTAGGCAGCAACTCAGCAATGTCTTTGTAGAAGGAACACTCTGGGCATTCAGATCTCTAGACCCCCCTTCCACCGCAAGGGCGTAACGCAGCTCGCCGGCTAGTAGCGGGCGCTCCGAATGGGACACCCACACCAGGACCTACATAGCGATTCTTGATTTAGCCCGGTTTTGTGCCTTTATTGGTATCAAGGTCGCCGTGTACGCTTCCTCTAGGCCCTTGCCTTTTGTCACCTCCTCGAGCTTCTTCCTTCTATCATATATCGTTACCTCTCCCAAGACCGCCTCATCGTTGAGGGAAACGAGGAAGCTGTACAAGGCACTATTGTTAGTGAAAAACGCACTCTTTATCGGGGGGCGGATTTGATGTTTCCACTCACACTTCCGAGATTGTTTCCGGAATCTTTCTTATGATATCCGCCCGCAACTTATGGTCCATTTCCTCGGCCTCTGTGTCCCTACCTAACCTCCTCTCTAGGTATTGTTTAATGTCACCTGTAGCGGGGTTGGCGGGTGCCATAACCACCTCGGTAAAATATTTAACTATCTCGCGCTGCACATAAGACCTCCCGTTAAGGAATACGCGGGTTCTTGGTGATTCCAGAAGAATGTCCGGCAGCGATCCAAGAAGCTCTCATCGCTACTTTGGGGAGGACTCATCCAAAGTGTCAATACAGATAAAGAGCTCTGGTGCCAATGGGATAGCCCGCTTTAACATTTCCACTAGCTCTGGAAGTCGGAGGCGCCGCCCGCCGAACTCCTTTCTCGCTTTTTGGAAAGCTTGCCATACGTTCTTATGGATATCTTCTCTGGTTACGGGTTGCTTGAGTATGGCCCCCAGCATGTTTGTGGTGGACTGCTCCTCATGAGCCTTGAAATCGCAGTACAACCCTGCGACGGCGATGTCTTTTCCGACCTGTCGATCGCATAGGTCATCGATCACCGCTCGTCAGTGGTATTGCCCTTCTTGCCGAGTGGAAGAGAGTACACACGCGGGGTAAGTCTTTCCCACTCCCGGATTCCCGCAACAGAACAAGAAGGCCTGGGTGCCACCAGCTTCTCTATTGCTCCATCTTGTGAACTCCTTGGTTCCCAGAAACCAGTTCCCCACACAATCAGTTCGGTCTGCCCGGACACCGTGATGGCGCTGCTGGGGCTACAGAGGTGATAACCACTCCAAGATCTGATGATCCTCATTCTCTCTCCCTACGTTTAAATTCACTGTATTATGTAGCAATTTGATACATGGTAGCAGTTGGTATTATCCGTGTTCACCCGGTGCTGTGAGAAGTACCCTGCTATGTTGTCCGAAGTACATGCGATGTGCAAGTACGAGAGAAGTCTGTATCTTGTAGTTTGGCGGAACTCCTGAGAGCTGAAGATCGGAGGTGAGGTGACCAGGCTCTAACGTTTCACCAGCGGACGACACAGAGGACCCAATCACTCTAGTGCCAAGAGACCTCCACAACCTCACCTGAACCTTCTCGAGCACGAGCGAAAATCATGGCTGGGGCGCATCACCGCAGACTACAGGCGTGTGCGGAGAGTAATGATACCCCTTGACAACCCGGCACTGCACCAAGTAACAACCACTTTGTTTGCGAAAATGTTTATGCGGAAACCAAAGCAAAAGGTGTGTGGGTGTCTATTAGAAAAGCTTCTGATATTAAATACAAGTAGTGGCCCCTGTGCGAACTATAGGGGTACCTGTAACTTGATGAGACCCAGTACTAAAAATGTGGCATTTTGGAAATCTTGTGCTTTAAATTGACATCACATTTTCTATAGCGTCAAGTTACTGGCTTTTGAGTTCTTGGAGGTATGACCTAGCATCTTCCTATAATAGGTTCAATATATTTACCTACTTGAAAGAATCCTATAAATCGACAATATCATCATTTACTAGAGACTCTCAATTTTTGTATTTTCTGCATGGCTGATATACAAATATAAGTAGATACCTGTACGTGCCACACAGTTATTTCGAAGGGGAGGGGAGAGAGTGAAAGTAGACTTTCATCCTTTGGGTAGTGGGCATTCTGAAAGTGTGAACGTAATTTCCCCCCTGTTATATATGATGATAGTTTTAAAAAAAGCTCGGTACCAAGCTCCTTCTCGACTACTGACACAAAAATCTCACAATCCTGGCCACTGGACTTAGAGCTTTATAAGTGTGCTGTGGTGGTCTTCTCATGGGATAGAACACTGTACCATCACAGGCACCTTACTGCCGTCTTGGCTGGCATTCAACTGCCTTTTCCTTACAATCTTCTCACCTATCACCCCCACTATACGAAGACATACAATTTTACTAGTTTCAGTTTGAGTATTCTGGCTTTGACTAAACTAGTAGAAACACTACAACCCCTAAATACCTTAAGTGAGTATCACTGGATTGTACTACCTCCAATTGACACTTTATATTTCTGGTTACCCAAACACAAAGCAACTTGAATAATGGCTGTCAGAAAATATTTGTTAACATACATTTAAGTTTCTTGATCTCCAAAATAAGAAAAGTATCTTACTCATTTTTCCCAAAAGATATATCGACCAAGAAATGTGTGATAATAGTTTGATGGACCTATGGATTGTAGGGTTTTGCTTTGATTTATTTCTTTCGTTATAGTTGTGCTTTGGGATCTTAAATGCAGCGGATGTATCCTAGGAAGTCCTTATCATAATTTAATTATACAGTTTATCTCTAACAAATTTTCTTCTGGAAGGGTTTCGTGCTGAATCTATGGCCATGAAGGGGTACCATCACTTCTCGGATAGGCCTGAACTCTATGTCCACTTGAACAGTAACGTGCGCTGTAGTAATCAAAACTTTTACAATACCCTAGACCAGAAACTGGATCCTAAGAAAACTAGGATCCAGAAAAAAAGATTCTTCAGCCATGACGATGTTATAAGTTTAGTCACCACAGTAGGTATCATCAGCGACCAAGAGCATATGAAGCAATTTCCCTCATTGATGGCTGAATGAAAAAAAGTTCGGAAGAAGAGAAAGAAAAAATAAGAAAATCTATGTCTAGTGAAAAACAAGCAGAGATAGAAATGGCAGAAGTGTGATATCAAACAAACAAAATCGGTCCTATAATAATCTTCTTGAAACAAAAATTATCTTTGGAGCCCCCTTTTCCCCAGGGAATCGTAAAATGAGAACAATTGTTGCAAGGTCAATGACCGTCGACGCCCAGTTCTAGTCTATCAGAAAAAGCACAAGGCATAGAAGTTCGAGGTCATGGTCGAGTATCCATGACAGAAGCTGTCATCCATAGTTGAATTCAAGGCCAAGCTATTCACCAAAAACTAGATCAAATCGCTTGATCCAATATGGGTTACTGAGTGATACTTTAGAAACATGGGTAAATGAACCGTGCGGTGTGAAGCCAGAAATTCCCTTGCCCGAAAACTGGGCCAAAAACACAGTAAAAACACTGTCTTTTTCCGTCGGTGACTGAAAAAAAAAAAAATCTTTTGACATATCTTACTGAGAAAATCCCAACGACATATCACCGGTTCAAGTACCGGTATTCAAGTTTCTACTGTACTTCCCACTATCATGGGTAGAGAGCAAGCTCCAATGTTTGTGCTTTCAGAAGTGACCCGAATCAGCAATGATGGGAAGTTGGCGGTGTTATTGGATGACCTCTTCACTTGTATAGTCTTACCGTTCTTGCTCTTTTATTTCCTTTCTAGATGCATAGATATCTTTTCCCCTTCCTCCGGACTTGCTGCCCATTGCCTTTCCCATCTCTCCTTGCTTGTTCCCCTGCCTCTTTTGCTTTCCCGATATATCATATATGTTCCATCCCCCGGGAAGGATTCTCGCATTTCTAGGAAGTCAGCTCTCCCAATAGTGTGCCCCACCGGGAAGAAAGTAAGATTCTACCCATCCCACCTGAAGTTGTGAGAAGATTTTAGTGAAGTACTCTTGTAAGGAGAATGTTTTCGTTTTAGTGAGTGAGAGTTGTTCACCGTTAATTGACTTAAAACTTCTTCTCACTTATCACTAAAGTGAATGACAAGTTATATACCATTGTTAGAAAGCATCATAAAGCATGAAGAATTGGGATAAGAAATGCGCGGACCAGAAGCTGTTGGTCTGTTGCGCAGATGGGGCTTCTCTACCAGGCAGCTTTACATGTGAGCCTGGATGGGGTATCTGCACAGTGGATTACGTTTACACCTCAGCCCCTGACTGCCAATGATCCCAAGCGTCCAGTCCGCCCGGCAGGTATCATACCTACTAGACGCCAGTCCCAGGCGTCCCGGGCAGGTGTCCTAGGCTGTAGGGCGAAAGCGTCCGTCCTTTGAAAATGACGGCCGTCTAAGAGGGTGACGGCAGGGCCCTGCCGTCCTGCATTCATTGATAACACAAGGTTGGCTCTTGCATGACACCCGGTTACTGGCAGGGCCCACCCGTTGCCTACAGGTTGCACCTCTCTTCTGTCCCATGAACCAATTGCATATCAAACATATTGCACCATCAGATGCGGAACTTGTTTGTTGAATGCTCTTGCAGATCATCTGGGAGGTGTGTACTGTGTCTCCTGTAGATGGCCAGTTAAGGATACGTGGTGAAGGAGAAAAAAGATGGACTATCGCTTGATGCTAGATCTGATTTTTATAAATAACAGACATCACCAGCCTACTTTGAGGTTCTAATATATCACGCTTGATCAATGTCCTTAATTGGGAAAATTATGATATCAAGCTAACAGTATACAGATAATAAATAGTGGGAAGAATTTAATTACAGACCGGCAAGGACGATTAGGTGATGGGGTTATTGAAGCTATAGAGTGTATGAAGTCGTGGAGGAAGGCAGGATTAATACCGGAGGAGAGGCTATTAGAGGTGAAAACAATGATTCATGATCTGGAGAAACGCGCCACCAAGATTGCAGAGGATAAGCGAGCAGGATTTACTGTGCCTTCAGGTGATTTTGATATGCAATCGGATATGGGAATAAGCGTATCTGGCAGTTAATTGTATATGTGAAAATCGAGTGTGTTTATAGATACACGACTAGAGAACTGATATTGACTTCATTGGTATACTTCTGCTTTTCTGTATCTGGTGATTACATATACTCCGGTTGCCCAAAGGGCCCACCCGTCGCTTGCACAGCCCGCCCGTCATCTACAGGCCCCGTCCGTCCGTCCCGGGCACTTGTCTGGACGGACGGACGACACCATCGCCGCCCGTCCTGAGCATGTTCACAGATCTTACCGCCCGTCCCGCCCTGACTCAAAGACGGACGGACTGGACGCTTGGGTTCACTGCTGACTGCTACATGCATTAGGATTGTAGGCTGACAACTGACTCCTTTTGCAATTGCTGAAAGAAACTTCTTTCTCTTCTCCTATTTCTTTGATCATTCCTTTTTACGTTCTTGCCTTTCTCATCTTCTTAGTTCTCAATCGAGCATTTTCATCTTACTGAGTCCGACCGCTACATGACCTATTATAACAACCATAGAAAACCTCAGCCACTTGGATATCCATCTGGTGGCTCCATCCCTTCCAATCCATATCGCCCTCACTCTATTCTAAATCACTCCTTGCATCTCGACGCATAAGCCTAACCGCTCCTCGCATGGGTCCAGACCACTCCTCGCATGAGGTTATCAGGAAGCCCCTGAAAACCCCGCCACTTCACAACACCACCAGACGAACAAGTGGCGAGTGATATTTAATGTCTGTGGGGATGCACCTCCGGAGGTGGGGGGCAAGGAGAGGGAGGGGGTAAAACACATGCGTGACCGGGAAAAGCCAATTTCCTTTCCATGTTCTTCGGGTCGTTATAGTGTAGAAATTTGGATTCACAGTATCATACCTATCAGGCAAGGGTTTTTTCTGATTTTTACCGGCATCCCCCAAGTCAGCCAATGCATTGAAGTTTTTGGAGTGTAGTCCACAATCTACAGTCGCACCCCGCTATCCCGGACGGCCAAAATCAGAAGAATCCGTCCGGCTCAGCGAGGGATCCGGGACAACAGGTCAGACTTTGGTGGAAATAAATTCAAAGTTCACGGAGATTCATACGGGACAGCGAGGTATCCGGTTTATTGAGATCCGGGACAGCGGGGTTTGACTGTACTCCAGAGCCATGGATATCTCCGGAAGGGTTCTGCGGATTTGCCTTCCTCTTTCTGCTACAGGAGTGGGCGGATGGAGCGGGATGGATGCTGTTATGTTTGAGTTAGTGGCCTTTTTTTTTTTGTTTTTTGTTTTTTTTGGGGNNNGGGGGCGGGGGTATCGTAGGATCTCGTATAATTCACCTTCTCCGCCAAGCCTCTAATCTCGGTGTTCAGAGACAATAAACCACTTGGAAGGGTTGGCGTTTTCCCAACAAGTACAAGGCTGAGTGTTTTGAGAGTGTCAGATCTTATCACCCGGCGTTCGCAATTTTGTAAACTTGTTAAAGTAAACTTGTTGTGGGCTGATGCTAGGTTTGACGGAGGCTAGGGGTATGGAGAAGATAGTGGATCATACGAGATTTTTGCGGCAGGTTCGTCTCGGTTTGCTGGACAGTAGGGGGTCGAAACGAAGGGCTAATGGAGTGTTTATGCGATCCTGATCTAGAGCGTTGCCTCGGGTTATTCTCCCGATATATGCTCTTCAGGGGTCCCCATCAAGAAGGAAACAAATTGTTTCACTAAACCCCCTCCTTCCTCCCCACTCTCTACCAATATCCGAAGCCCAGTCGTTCTCAGTCTCTTGTGTTTGCGTTTTTGTCTTCTCACTTGGAATACAGCAGCTCTATCTAGATGGGGGCTGAGGTAGTCACCTCCGCACTGTTGGCTGCTATGGAAACTGATAGAGAGTTTTGGGTTGTGAATGCTCGGATTGGAATAGGCTCTTATGAATTGACACTCTTGGGCACTATAGCCTCCCCACGAAGAGTCTGGTGGGGTTCACTTACTAGCCGTGCCTGGAGCCCTTTTTATTTAGTGATATTATACGGGTTATGATACGATAGTATCATACAACCCGGTTAGTATCGTTTAACCTACCGTACTTTTTTAGACACTAGGAAGTGCAGTGCAACCTGCAAACCGAAAATAGCAAAGGTTAGGGTTACGCATCCGACCAGAAGGGGACACTGCTAAGGTTCTGCTATCATTGCAACGGTTACCCCTGCGCTCCTCGAGTAGCACCCGGCACCCACACCGAATACGATGGGCGCACTGCCGTAGGGTGTTCAAATAAAGTGATTCAGCCTCCTCCCGGGGAGGTGGTACCGTTTCTCCAGGGCTCGGTGGTGGCTTCGGTTATGTGCAGTAGTACTTGTATTCAGGTTCAAAATTGGTATTGCGCAGTGTAATATTCTACAATACGGTACGTGTATTATATGACGGTTAGCGGATAAGACCCTGTGGCTGTTTAACTGGGACTCGGGTTAACTTGTGGGACCCCTGCACTTGCATACTCGTAGACATTCTCCCACCCTCAGACACGAGACGCCTCCCTGATACCGGATCAGGGAATCTGCTACCGAACTATCTCTCTACTGCAAAGCAACCAAACAGAAGGTCTGGAAGTCCCCCTTCTACCTTACCATTTCGCTTGCTTTGATCAAATAGGCCAAATTGGAATGAATACCCAGGGGAGGTCCTACGTGAATTCTAACTGGAGAATTCCGTCCGAGGGGAGGGGTGGCATGATACCGTGCCTGGCAGGATGGAAGCACAGAACTAGGGTGTGTCAAATGATTGCTAAGGTGACTACAAGTAGATGATGTACAAGTACGGTATTGAGGTTGCCCAAGCGATTCAGGTTCCACCCCAAAGTTGCACTGCGGTACTCGTACTCGTACCTATACCAGAGAACGGGGTGTATCATCTTAGTGTCGACTGAGTGCAACAATAGAGTTGCAAAACCCGGCAGACTTCACGGAGTAACTTAGAAGTCATGTCGCGAACAGGGTAGGCAGATATAACCTGAGCCCGCTGGGTGCCGACTTCTCGATTCGTATGCGACTAGTAAGGAACGTTGAGTATCCATGTGAGTGCCGATGCCGATAGCTCATGGGAAAGGGACGGTACGCTGAGGTTTTTTGTGGGTACAGTAGTCTAATAGGGAGAGAGCTATACTCGCACAAGTACAGCTACCCTCTCAGAGAGCCATACCGCACATCATGCTTGATGCCAAGGGGGGTCAAAAGTTAATCTCGAAATAGTCTAGCCCCATGTATGGATGATCCTAGACACGCCAACACCAAGGCCGGATCCACGTAGAACTAAACGCTTGTCCGCCAGCAATAACCGCCGTGCTAACACGCATAATCTGGCACGACAGAAAATCACACGAGTTCAGTAGTGACCTTCGCAAACTTGCTGACGATTCTAAGATGAGCACATTATGAGCTGGTTATTTTCTAGCAAAGGCACAGAATTTAATCAATATGCCTATCATCAAACCCAGGAAAACGTGAAGACGCCAACAACCTTAAATTAACGAGCGATCAAAGTTAAATTCAACGTCTTTCATAGAACGTCATCAAGCTGGTTTATGGGAGGCCTGAATGTGCTCTTCCCACCTCACGCACGATACACCCCACCGAAATCTGACGGAGCCAAGGGGGAACGAGTAAAAAGGCTTCTTGGAAGCATAAGATGAAAAGGCGAGCGCGGAAGTACCTCTAACAGCGGTGGCTGAAGATCAGAGTCAATCGATGAGAACATGAACTCGAGAACGGCGATTTCCAACGGCTCTTGGGTCATGGCTTTGACACTCGGTATAGTGCTGGCTGGGCGGGTGTCGATGTAGTCAACACGAGATGGAACAAGAGTTCGAGGTAATGTTATTGGTTGAATTAGGGGAACGAATAGTTAGGAGAGGCGTGTGACCGATAGCATTTCCGAAAGCATACTAAAAATTCGGAGTTATGAACCAACAATGCTCCCTCCCACACGGGTACTGTACCACTCTCGGCAGAATTCTTTTTTGTTTTTTTTGCTATCGGACGGTACCTCGCGGGATGTCTTGGACCGGCTAAGGGGATGCAGGCTTCCTGCTGCCCTAAAAGGGTCTCCTAGATCGGTGAAAGCACTCTTTCGAGAAAATAGTCAGTGGTTCACTGTGGGATACTTGGTTGGTTTGGGACCATCGAAACGGAGACCCCCGTTGCGCTGTCTCACACACAACACAAAGCGTCAACTCCGGGTCGGACCTGAGGGGTGGAATCGCTGACCCAAGAGCAGCCTTGTCCGACAAATTCATCGGATTAGTAGTGAGTTCCTCTGCCGAACTGGATTTCAATTTCTCTCTTGGTTGGAGATAAGTGGAGCCGTTGAAATGGTTCGACAGGACTTGATATGCATCTGCATCTTCTAGCTGAGTGCTAGGACCAAATATAAATTTGCGGGAACCAGGTAGCGCTGAAGGGAGTTACTAATATCCTTGCTCATGTGATCATAACGCGACCTACGCTCACTTGTGGTGTATCGAGCCCCAGGGGTCTATGTGCTGTTTCAGGCGCGAGTGTACTGTACAGTCAGCCGCTAGAGCAGGAATACTTGTCTTTATTGACTTGGTCTCCCTGCGGAGCGCAAGGCATGGCAAGAGAAAGTTGGGTGTTAGCTTATCGGCTAGGCCTGCATCACTTCCGATAGCGAGGAGTCTATTGCAACTTTGTGGTGTATCTGCGCTGCGATGTGTCTCGGGGATAGAAGAGTCGGGACAAATCCAAAATTGGATGAAATAATATGAGGGAGGATGCTGCCGTAAGTCCCACGGCAATTGGGAAAGGGCTGTGTGGGGCTATCCGGCTCGGGACCTTGCACAAAGCAACTAATTCGATAATTAAAAATAATAATATTTACCTCAGACTAGCGCTAGGATGTAGCACTGCTAGGATATAACCTTTCGATGAAGCTATGGCAGGAGCTGTGGGAGACTGGGAATCGTGCCTTACATGATTGACAGGAGAAAATGTACTATATCCTGTCAGGGAATACGGCACAAGGCATATCGCTTATCGTGCACGTATGTGGGTAGTAAGGGCCTTGCTACTCTGCTTCTAATGTCCTGCAAATTTGAGAGGGCCCACTCGCCCTACAAGGCAGGGGCTGGATGTTGTTGTTTGAGGCTCAGATGTTCCTCCAGAAAAGGCCAAGACGTCAAGCCATAAGTTGGGGGCTAACATGACTCAATGAGCAAGGTGTTTGTGGGATATTTTTCTGCTTTCTACATGGCAAGCTAGTGTTTTTTTGGGTTTTTTTCGGAGACCTGAGTATTCGTTATATTAGAATCTGTATGGTCTTCGTCTTAGCCACGTCAATAAGCAGGGGTATTTGGCTGGCAAAAAGTGAGTTCGTTAAAGTAGGGTAACAGAAATTTGCTTGTCATGATGCTGATCCCTGCTCCTCACTGGCCCCCAGAGAAGACTCTAATTTCTCCATCTTTCACTGCCCTCGCTATGTCGGAACGATCTCATGGGAGTTCATCTTCCTGTGGACACAATTGACTTTTCCAACTGGGGGAGTGTTGCTGTCCAGCATGTATCAGCGAACCTTCGTGATCCCAAAAGGAACAGTGCAGCGCAATACTAGAATGCTGGACTACCGTATTCATGGCAAGGGGCACACCGCTTCTGCTGCCGAATGTATGGCACGCCCTGAGGCGCAGGGTTCGGCGGAGATGGCCCGGATCTCCCTCCGTTCTTAATTATTCGTGAGTGGACCCGTCGCACGCCATAAACTTTTCGGAGAAGTGTTTCTTGCGGAAGAGGGGTGGGGGCGATACGGTTCCGGCGCCGCATCACTCTGACTTCCTTTGTAAGGGTTCTATAGCGTGAACTCGACACATCTTTTTCCTGCGTTTAACCTAGGTCCTGGTGGTTGGGGGCAGGGTCCCTGATCCCATGTGAAATATTGGGGTTTTTACTGAACTGGGATTGCAGCGCGTTTTGATGGACTGTATTCAGGTACCGAATTCTCAAGGCGTTGGGGTGCATAGTTTGTGATACTGTGATATGGTCGACTCTATCACTTGTCCGGACTGAACTTCTATCATACAATCGTAATGGAATCGGCACATCGACTTGGTTTGTGGTAAGAAAGTAAGGCTCTATCAGACCTTCATCCTCTCTTACATGCCAATGTGGGTTCAATAGAAGCGGCAGTGGTTTGTGTCGACTATCGGGATACAGCAAGCGTTTTTGCCTGCTTAGCCCTGTATGTGACTGGAAGAGGTGTGATTATCAGCCCTCAAGACCAAGACATCCCATCTTACAAGGCTCAGGTGCAGTCGAGGCAATAATCGACTCTGTCCCCATCGAACTGGTTGTCTAATTGGATGATTCATGTCTCACCGGAACACCATGGAGGAGCTTAACGAGATATCCAATGGGCTAGAGGTACCGATTCATAGCACTAGTGCTGTACTCGATTACTCTTGTACTCACTGCTTTCACTAAAAATATATGCATCACCGCCGTCTGGGCCAGTAGCTGGATAAGAAAAGTGGAATCTATATAAGACAACCCAATCCCCATGGGGTTTGATCTCCACCAGCTTCCAGAGCAACGCTTCGCAGCTCCATCAGCCTTCCCAGCACTGAGCATCCGGAATTTCGCATACAATGCTTCTATCCCTTTGCCTCACGGCATTGCTCGCCTTTGGGGCTCGAGCTCTTCCTTCTACGATTGCTAAGAGACAATACCCCGGATGTACCCATACTGCTACTTCCAGAGATTGTTGGGATGCCACTACCAACATAAACACGGATTATTCCACCACCTGGCCCAATACTGGAGTCACTCGTGAGGTAGATGGCTCCTTTGAGATCTCGGTGGCTGCTACTTGAAGCTTGCGCTAACGTTGAACGTTGACTACAGTACTGGTTGACTCTTCAAAATGTAACCCTGGCACCTGACGGCTTCGCCCGAACCATGTTGACCTTCAATGGCACCTATCCGGGACCTGCAATCACCGCAAGTAGGTCAACCCGGACGCGGCCTGCCAGGAATATCATGCTGACAAATGTTCGCTTTTAGACTGGGGGGATACTGTAAAGATCCACGTTACCAATGGTTTGGCCAACAATGGGTGAGTTAAATCCAGAGCCCTTGTATTATTATGGAATTGTAGGTAGCTGAGGGTTTGCAGAACGTCTATCCACTGGCACGGAGTCAGGCAGTTGAATACGTTCCAACAGGATGGTGTGAACGGAGTCACACAATGCCCCATTGCTCCCGGAGAAACTCTGACCTACACCTGGCTCGCAACTCAGTATGGAACATCGTGGTATCACTCTCATTATGCCGTCCAATACGCCGATGGCCTTGCAGGCCCTATCGTCATCAATGGACCGGCTAGCGCGAACTACGACACAGATTTAGGCTCCGTATTTGTCACCGATTGGTATCACAATACCGCATTCTCCACTTGGCACTATGCGGAAACGGTCGGTCTCCCACAGGCGCAGACTGGATTGATTCATGGACGTAACGTATTCGGATCTGGCGGATCGCGTTGGAATGCCACCTTCATTCCCGGAAAGAAGTACCGTATGAGGTTTGTCAACACCGGTGTCGAAACCACATTCCGTGTCTCAATCGACGACCATCAGTTCAAGGTTATCGCGGCAGACTTCGTCCCCGTCGCTCCCTACACCGTTGATTCCATCCTGATCGGGGACGGGCAGCGATACGATGTCATCGTCGAGGCAAAGACCAACGTTACCGAAAACTTGAAAAACTACTGGCTCCGCGCAACCGTGCAGACGGCCTGCAGCACAGGTAACGACAACCCCCTCGACATCAAGGGTATAATCCGGTACCAGGGAGGCCCCACCAGCGGCGACCCAACAACTACCGGTGTGACGATCGCGCAGAACTGCGCCGACGAGCCCATCTCCAGCCTCGTGCCCGTGGTACCCCTAGCGGTTCCCCAAGTCGACCTCTCGGGTGCGCAGAACCTCTTCTGGGGCCTCAACTTTGCCCCCGTCATCAGATGGACCCTGGGCGGCGTGTCGACCCGCGTTGACTGGAACCACCCTACCCTCAAACTCCTCCAGTCCACTGGAACTTACCCGACCGAGTACAACATTATCGAGTTGCCCGAGCACAAATGGTACTACTTTGTCATCGAGGAAACTGGCGTTCGCTTCGCGCATCCTATCCATCTTCACGGCCACGATTTCCACATCCTGTACCAGGGTAATGGCACCTATAATGCTACCGAAGCTGCACTCGGCGCGCGGTGGTCTAATCCCCCACGTCGTGATGTTGCGATGTTGCCTGGCCAGGGTTATATGGTTATTGCTTTCGAAGCTGACAATCCGGGCATCTGGCTTCTCCATTGCCACATCGTAAATCCCCTCCTCCTCCCCCTATCACTGAAGTAATCTATACCAGAGCTAACTATTTTGTTTGTAAAAAAAAAACAGGCATGGCACGTAAGCGCAGGCTTCGCCCTTCAGTTCCTCGAGCGCAAGGATGACATCAGCGGCGTGGACAACTCGACTCTGAACAGCGTTTGCAGCGCCTGGAGTACATACCAGAGTACGGGGGCTTCTTACCAGGAGGACTCTGGACTCAAGAAGAGGGGATTTGAGTTTGATTCGCTTATGTGAAGGATTTT
>QFET01005739.1:1181-19102 GCA_003316355.1 Tuber calosporum | reverse complement strand
TTTTTTTTTTTTTTTTTCAACAAAATCCTTTTAACTAGAGAGACTCTATACTTGCTTTGATTTTTTTTCCCCCTTCCAATAGTTAAAGTTGTTTATGAATCTATGATCTCCTTCTCATAACCCTATCCGCTACCGTGCAATATACAAGAAGGTTCGCTGTGATGCCCCATGTGAATATCTTGGCAATGGAGATCTTTTGAGACGGTACAAGTACCGGGGGATGTTTTCGGACAACACAAGAGCAGTTAGCCAGCAAAGCGATCACTGTCTTGTACGAGCACGAAAACATCTCCCTATGTACTTGTACCGATACTTGTACTCTAAAACAGGTTTGTTATTCCTGGCTCCGAATTTCATAGCTTCAGACGGACCAAGGGACACAACTTTGTTCCACCTGAATGTCTGAGAAGGCACACTCGTCTTGTCTCCCCGCTTGACACAAACCCACCTTTGTCATCACAACCGCAACCCTTTTTCGAGAGTACTAGTACAGTATGCGACCACCCAAGGACGGCCGCCGCTACCGTTCGTCCCAGGGAAGAATTATTCGAAAATACGAGTGTGAGTTTGTGAGACGCAAGGGGGTTTTTCTTGCCATATATTTTGCGGATCCCTGAATTGGAATACTCGAGTACATCTTGCCTGCAAGGAGTACTTGCAATCCCTCGGGCCGTCCGAGACAGTACGAGTACGAGTAAAACTGGCGATCAGGCACGCTAAGCTGGTGTTATGTTTTGTTTTGCGCAGTTTTTGCTGATCGAAGCATGAATTGTGTACGAGTACTGTACAGTACAAGTACCATCCCGGTATGATCAGGATAATCTAATCACTGACTAAGTACAGTACAGATCAGTTAAGCAGGGTAGTTTGTTGAGGTTAGTATCATAATTGGGCTATTTTAACGCTGGTTGGGGTGGGCCTTGCATTACAATATCAATCATTAATCGCTAAAAGAACCATGGTACTCGGATGACTCCAGAACAAGGATTAGCGAGCCTCATTGCCAATTTTATAGTTTTTTTTTTTTGGGGGGGGGGGGGATAGCACCTTGCTAGGTAATATTTTTCAGCAGCGATTCTGTGCACTTATTATTTGATCATCATCCCAAGACCGCAACGGCCCTACTGCGCCCCTGATCCTAGCCTGAGAATGGTAGCTGGTCCGAGACATTGGATCAATGGATATCGTGAGTGAAAAGGAAAGAAAGAAAGAAAGAATGATAATAATAAAAAGACCCCGACGTAACCGTAGGACTAGCGGAGTGTGGTTGTGCGCTTGAATAGTGTAAAGTAGTGCACGGGTGCAGTGGTAATTGCAGCAGCAGTGTTATACTGTACTTGTAGTACCATAGCACGGGATTGGATTTAGCCAGTTGAACCAAGCGATTGTATCATACAGTAGACTATGTGGCACAAAATAAGGAACGGCGACCACCGATTCCTCTTGGTTATTCTAAATTTACAGTAGAATGCTTGGCTCATTGCCAGGCGGGTTGATTCGATACCGTATGTTTTAGGCCTTGTTTTTGCACACCGGAGATACACAGCTTTTCTCACTTGCGATGATGAGTATTTCCTTGTTGAGTGATAAAAAATATAAATAAACGGGACCGTCATTGGCACTTTTTCAAAAATGCCATGGCACCTCCATACCTCGAGCATTTTTTTTTTCTTCTTCTTCTTCCGTACCCTTTCACCACCCTACCCTGCCGTATTTCTTGTTGAACCTATAGAAGGAAATGTCTTCGGGTCATTTAAATCCCGGGACCGTGGTTGCACGGGTTTTTGCGAAATAGGACCTCTTTGTTTCTGTCTATAGCACCATAGAATACGGTCCACCCGTATGGTTGAAAAAGGAAAATTTCTATGTGCCGAATCCCGGTATTTCGGATAAATACTGAGCATTTATATTCTGAGGAATGTTCTATTTTCACTAGGGGCTGAGTTTTTTTTTTTTTTTTTGCAGCCAAAGGGTCCTGTTTGTTGTTTTGGTTTATGTCTCGACTTTTGTATTGCTGTTTTTACAGAGTGTAAGCACTGTACCGCATCCTAGTGCAAAGAGAATGATCAGGTGGATTTAGTAGGGGTTAGAGCCAACTTTACCTTAATTTTGGGGATAGCGGAGGGTGGGATTCGTGATTGATCTTTGCTTTGCATAGGACTTGTGTTGCAGAGCTTTGATCAGGGTTTGTCCACCTTGGGTGGGAGCACAGTGTCGCTTTTTGGCGGTTCCTCTCGGAACTAGGAACGCTGGTCCATCCGCGTGAGGTTGAAAGGGGAGATTTGGGGGGGTTGTGGTTTGGAAGGTTGTGCTTTCCGTGGTGGGGGGTTGGCGAGGGGTGTATCATACCGCAGTGTAGAATACATGTGATTTGGTCTCTTTGGAAAGGCTTGGTGGAAAGCTTAGGACTGTGGTTTATTATCTGTAGGATTGGTCTTCCGTCTTCTGCAGGTTCGTTCTTATAGCCGGATACCCCCGGGAGCCAAAGTTCTCCATCGCGCAATAACTAGAGAGGGTCGCCTGCGCTGCAGCTCCTACATCTAAGTAGCACCCATTGAGACGACATCGTCCCGCTATAGCTTTATCGGAATTTCGTAGGGATCCATAGTAGTAATATCGCCTCATGTGGCCGCCTAATAATTCAATAAATCAGGTCACACAGATCCTTGAAAAATTTCAGGGGGTTTTCTTTTATTTGACTAATCAATCTTAGTTCAGGTTCCCGGCGAGTCCCGACTTGTCCCGAATCAGCTTGGGTTCGCGCTGTTTGTCACAAAACATCCAAGTTTTGACGGGCTGGAGAGACTGCTAGCAAAACGGAGCAACGCATCAGTGAGAGGGGAGCTTAGACGTTCTGAGACCAACTGCTCTTGTCCAAGTTGGTGTAGTTGGTTGGAATTCGGGGGAGATGGAGATATGTTTGGGTATCATGGTCATGAGAAATATAAGTCATGAAGTGAATATATATTTGAGAGTAATCCACTCTTCTTCCATTGCAGCTGTACGTGCTCACAACTGCTGGATTGCGGTTTCGGTAGAATTTGGTGATAATATTGAGTACTACCTGGTGCCTAGTATGCCATTAGTGAGATTAAAACGAGGGGATTTATTGTCAACGCTGGGAGGGAGTGACTTCACAATGGCAATACCAGTACTATGGGGCAGCAGTCCCCTGAAAATCCCCCTCATATTAGTTAAAGAAGTTGCTCGCTGCGACGTCAAACTGCATGACGGTGGAAAGATCCACGGCATCGCGAAGCATCTACATCCAATACTCGAGATGGAAAATCCTCTTCGCACAATACCTATAGGAAGCCTTTTAAAGCGCCCCATAGAGCATGACACGCGGATCGGCTTACTATCTTCAGAATAGCAAAAGGGACCATTTCCGTTGTCGCCGCCCCACCGGACCAAAGGTCTGCATTCTCAACTATTAAACTATTAGCGGGATGGGGTTTTCAGGTCGTAGGACGATACCTCCTTTGCGAGAGCTTGTATATTACTCCCAGACTGTCAACAGGGTCTCCGAACATAGTCGCTTATGCCACCGAGTTGCATATGATACTTCGCACTCACCTTCTGTGGAATGCCAAACCGTCGAGTGAGATTCAGTGACGCCGGTTCATTGAGTGAAATATCGTTGTGCGATCCTGGAGGCAGCGAGATATGTTGAATGCCAATAACCTTTCTGAGATGTGTAGAGCCTCCTAGGGGTAGTCTCGGCATGGAATAGATTGTTGTTAGGTAAATGCAACCTGCATGCCAATCTGAATCTTAAGATCTCGATGAATACTTTCATCCGTTGGTTCTTATTAGTTTTTAAATTCAAACTTGATGTTTCGTTCAAGGGTAGGCTTGTCTAGATTGGGAGGACGTTACCCGCTAAACGCGATCAAAGGGCTGCGGGCTCTTTCCCGTGCCTCTGTGGCCTTGGACCCGTTTCTCTCCTGCAGGTGCGCACTCACCCACCCCTCCCCACTCAACATAAAACACCACGAACACTCCACCATCCTCCTCAGTGTTTCCACAACACACCTTTCTGCCTACTCTACCACTTACTTCACCGCGGCACCAATCTTCTTGAACTCAATGTCGGACAATTACTCCTCCCCCCCCTCCTCCATCGGAACTGCCGAACAACCGGCCCCTTTGATGCTATTTGCTCCCTCCCAAGAAACCCCGAAGCCGCCCTGGGCCTTTCCGGCCACTATTACCAATTCCATGTACAAGGCATATATTGATCTCTGGCACGCTAGAGATCAGATATACGATCAGTTCATCCAGTCTTGTAACAGTTTTTGCCAGAATATCCCTCCCGCGACCACTGTATATGCCCGCACTTTCGAGTTGATGACCGGCCTAACCAACTTGGCCCACGAGAGTTTGCTGGAGGATTTCGCCAAGCTGGAGCAGGAATTGTGCTTGGGAACTATCGAGGATGGAGAGCCGGATTTTTTCGGGGTTGGAGGCACGCACCTTGTCGTGACCCCGGAGGCACCTTCTGTCCAGGAGGGAGTTGATGTCGAGGTCGAAGGCGAAAACGGTCACGAGGTTGGAAACTGAAGTCTGATGGAAGGGGCTTGTCTGTGATACGAGGGAGATAGTCTATGTATCACTAGCTTTAACCGCGCTCATGTGTGCTTGTTTGTGTGCTTACCCGCTTGCTTACCGCTGCCTTGTGATCGGGATTCGTGAAAAATCGTGATTGGATACTTCTTTGGTTTCTATGGGTTAAGCAATGAGATTAAACTTTGATGCGCTGTGGCAGGTGGTATGCGCGGGCTATTAACAATCTATTGGCTTACTCTCTCAACAATGCCCTAGCTATCGTCTTGCAGATTTTTCTTCCCCCAAAATTGTTGGCCTTTGGAGCATCGAAGCACGGATATTGTAGGCCTAGGTGTAGTCCTCTGAGAGAGGTCTCTAAAGCAAAAGCCTGAAAGACTGACTATGACGCACTAGAATGCACTGAGCGCCTCCTGAAGCGGTAAGCACATTCTGGCCTTCCGCGCAAAAATGAGCAACCCATCTCCGACGAATCTCAATCCGTCGAGTGCGATTTTATGACGGCGCAAAATCCCCTTTTCAAAGGCATCACTCGTTTACTTGTTCGTTGTATTCGAAGCTGTGCGCCCACAAAGGGGTTTAAACTATGGAGGATAGCCGAGGGGTCAAGTTCCCACACCCGTTTCTACTCCCTTGATTCACATCGTTACGCTATAAGGCTCTATAGAGATGGCTATGTTGTTAGAGGATGCAGGGGTTCAAAGTCATGGGATGCGCTGCCCGGTCAGCGCTCGTGAGTGTTATAGCGATAATTTTAGATAGTGATCGGGTTAGCCGAGAACCCCCTGGAACTATCTTACTTTCAAGCCGGCTGTCACGAGTATCCCGCAAACAACTTTTGTGAAAGCTATACATGTCGAGTGAGATTGAATGACGGCGTTTTATTCAATGAAATACTACTTCGGAGCACTAAAAGCAAGGGAAGTGTGTTGTCTACCTATAGCATTTCGGAATATGCATAGCCCCCCAGAGGTTTCATGTGGGACAATGGCTCTTGTTTGAACGGCCGTCGCGCTGATTGAGATTTTAATATCAACAGCTTTTTCCATTGGTTCAGTCCATTCTTACTGGTTATTTTTCTCAAACTTGGTGGGTACTTGAAGAGCTGATTCTGTAGGGGTTGAAGAAGAGGTCGGAGTGCTGCGGCTCTTGACTGTATCTTTCTAAGCTGGGATGGTTTCTTTCCTGCCAGCTCCCTCCTCTTACCACCACCCCCATAATAACAAATACCGAACAAACCCCTCTTAACAGAATCTCCATTGCGCATCCCTCTATCACTGCTCCCTTCCCCACAATTAGCCAATTCAATGAACTCTATCGAAATCCAATGTTTGGCAAGCAAGTCACCTCCCATACCACACTCAGCCGTTGACCTTTGGTTAATCTTTTACTGCTTCCACCGGACGCAGAAGCCGATCCCGTGGTTCCCACTCGTCACTAACGATGCACGATACCTATACCGATCTCTGGTATGCCAGATACCACAGACATGACGTTAACTACCTCGCGCAGATATTTCATGGGCAACCGCACCCCAGAGACTATTGGTGAGCGCGCGCTCAGGTCCTTGAGTTGCTTAGTAGCGCAATTTATCTCACTGAGAGGGTCTCGGCTGTGTGTCTTGGGAAGCTAGAGTACAGGTTGGGTTCAGGAGGCGGGTGTTCTAGAGTTTCCAATTTGAGGTAGGCCGATGGCCCTAGTTTGGGATAGTTTTGGAGGCTATTTGCGTACCGTTTACGGTACGATACTAACTTCAGTTGTGGTCACGCTTGGGTGCTTGTTTGCTTGTTCGATGAGTCACGGTTGAGATTGGCTAAGAGTTCTGGTTAAGTGCTTTCTTAATGACAGTTCCTTGGCCAACACGGTAACACTTTAATTCCGTATATGGGTGGTATACACCCCATACACTACTCACCAGGTGGTTACCAGAGTAGCAACTGGGCTGAAGTTTTTCACAGTTTTCTTTCCTCATGTGCCCCCGAACCGTACAATCTTCACCGATTAACACTATCGAAGTAAGTGCGGCATCTCCGAGCGAGTGTTTAAGAACACATCGCGGTATTTCCATCCCGAAGCCGAAACTCCGTAGCTAACCTGACGTATGGCCTAGTCGGGGGTACCGAGAATTCCCTGAATTCAGAAAGATTCCCCAATCGTCGCTCAGTTAGCCACATGGTGAAGGAAACCAGAAATACCAACACCTCGGGCACTATTAAGTGATGGTGGAAAGAGCACTTACTAGTCCGATAGCACCCGATCCCTCATTGGGGTATTCGGGCTTATGAGCCTCCAAAGGCTTATCGCAGTGAATAACTCTAAAGGACACATTTTGGACTGAGGAACTCTGTGAAAAAAAGCCAATTCTCACAACCTTGTCTTTTATCCGCACCGCCGGTGCGAGCTCGGGTGGTAAATGGCAATCTCGAGAAAGGTATTGAATGTACCGCCTCTTATGCCGCTCGCCGAGAATCTATAACTGTTCTGGATTTCTTAGGACCTAGTCTCTGAGGCTTGAGGCGAGCTTTGCGACTATTTTACGCCCGCCTTTTCAAGGAAGTTGAACAGGTAGAGTGAACTTGGGCAGCAGAATTCCGTTGAATGAAATATGGCTATACTGGCCTTCAAAGAGGTTTGGAAAAGTTGGCCACACATGGGTTCTCAACCAGGAATAGTAGTTGGGATATTTCCCTAGGAAAAACAGATTTGGTCTGGATAAATATAATCGTGCTTCTCATCATTTCAAAACGGGGTTCTTGACTGGTCCTTTGCAAATCCCACCCTCGCCGACTACTTCTTCCGCAGGGAGAGAGGAGTCCCTGCAAGCCTCTCAATGGGTCGGGGCTTCGCTGGGCTAGCCCGGGCCTTTCGTTGGGCTGGGCTGGGCTCGTTGGGCTGGGCTCACCTATGAGCTTCGTTGGGCTGGGTCGGGCTGGAGGGATTCAAGCCCGGGTAGCCCAGCGAGCCCAGCCAACCCAACCAATGTCTCATCTTAAGTTTGAGCTTCGGGTAGGGCATTGCCTCTCGTTATCACCGGGGAAACTATAGTCCGAGCACCTTCAATTCTGGAACACGATTGCTATTAGTAGTAAGGTTGAAGCAGAATTCTCCATGACACAAGATAGTCGCTTAAGAAACTAACTATTAGAGCAATTAGTGGACTTTCCAATTTGCACTTAGTTCAAACTTTTGACGCGTATGTAATACTCATACTGGCACTTTAGAACATGAGATTGTTTCCCCCAAGTTTCCACATTCCCTCTATATTGCCTCTAAAGTGCTTCCACTACTCTTTCTCTGGTTTCCTTATTAAACAATCATGAGTTTCTCTTCTAATGCGAATAGTTTTGTCTCCAGTCCTCCAGCGATTCTCCGAACACCAAGTCCCGATTCAGAATTTGATCACTATGAATCAGAGATATCCGAGTCTTTCACGCGTCTAGGGATAGATGGGAATGAATTAGACTGCGATTACCTATTACCACCCAATTTTGCTGGCACTCGTATGCAAAGCTAGAGAAAAAGCCCAGCTTCATCATCCTGGGTTTGGGGACCACCAGAGTTTCCTCATGGGAAGTTATTACTATTAGACAACATTGAGTAAGTTTTCCAGAAAGTAAATCTCTTATTTTAGATATGCATTATGTGGCCAATTGGTTAGATTTAACATTTCACAAAACTTTATAGATACTGGCAATGCACTCGCTGTTTGCAGAAGTATCAAAAGTCACAGGGGACAAGGAATCCCGGAGCCCACTTGAATCGCGTTCATTCGATCAATGAAGAGCATCCGGCAAAATCCCAGCAATTGAAGCAATCACAGCAGTCGATAGAGAAATCAATGCAGGTCGCTGCCGTTGTCGAAGCACAGAGAATCAACGATCTTAAACAGGTGATTATGCAAAATGATCAACAAGAGCAAGAGAACTTCCCCCCCCTTGTTGCAGAGTCATTGGAGATACTGTATGGAAGTAAAAGGGAGATGATTCTTGCTTCTAATACTTCTTTTAGTTTGAGAGAGTAGCATTGGTGTTATTAGACGCGTCTAATCGCTCGACATAATATGCCCTTCACCTTCCCGACATGGCAAGAGTTCTATGATCTCATATATGCCATTCGTCCCAAGGCGGCTGCGATGCTTCCTACCTCCCCTAATACTCTTCGTGGTTGGATCATAAGGTCTTATATTAATGAAAAGAAAGCTATCGAAACCTGACTTCACCATTCTCGATTACTGATTCACTATACTATAGACCTATGGACATCGCCCAACCACCTCTATCTTCTTGGAATCGTAGCTTATTATACGGATCGTATTGGCTCACCATTTCAGCCGCGCAATGTTTTCATTAGCAATTCTGTATCATAAAAGCTTAGTATTAATATATCTTGATTTCACTACTCTACTACACTTTGCCCATGTTTAGGCCCGGGCTAGCCTGGGCTATACTTCGTCAGGCTGGGCTGGGTTGGGCTCATTGTTCGTCGGGCTTGGGCCGGACAGGGTCGGCCCTTTTTCAGTCCAGGCTGGCCCATTGAGAGGCTTGGAGACAGTCTCCTTCCAGGAACAATTTCAGACTATTCAGCAAAGCAGAGACTCCTAGATGCTATGGATATCAAGCTCAAGCGAGAAGTGAAACCACACATCACTTCAGACACCTCCTTTGAACAGCTGGTGGTGATAGTGGAAAAGCGAGATTCAATTGCTCACTCTACAGGACTCTATAGAAATCGTTAAGGAAATGCAACTTTTAATGAAGTTTACCAACAAACACCTAAACACCCCCAGACCTGCACCCAGCGAAATCAACCAAGGTTCTCCAACAATACCTCCCACTATCCAATAGTATCCCAGGCTGAGAAGGATCAGTGCAGGAGAGACAATGACTGTTTCTATTCTGAAAAATATGGACACTACTCCGATAGTTGCTTTGAGAAGAAGAAGCATAGGAGTACCCAGCAGCAAGGAAATGGAGGCCCTGGCGGATCCAGGAGACCACAGAATATGAGGACAACATACCATACCCAGGAAGACGATCCCTATGCAAAGGAATTAGTTACAGTTACTACAAACTATGCAGGACCTAGTGGAACTCAATCTCAAGCCCTCGAAGCATACATAACAGTCAATAGACACAAAGCAAAGGCACTATTTGATACAGGAACAACAGGAGACAACTTGATATCACGAAAGTTTGTCACTACGCCCCAAATCCCTACCAGAGACTTTGAGACTTCTATCAACCTGAAGATGGCAGATAAAGGATCACGCTCAGCAATCCACTATGTGGCAAAGCCTGTCATACACATTGACAAGGAAAGCGGCAATGTCTCTTAACCCCTAGTCTGTTCCTTAGACAACTTTGATATATTCTGAGGAATGCCTTACCTTACTGCACACCATCCTGTAATAGATTGCGGAAAATCTATTATCATCTTCCCTCACAATGAAATTACCTTAACCTGCAAGAAAGCAACCCATGCACGATTTTCAGCCATGAATGAAGCAGATGTCCCTGACTTCATTTCTGAGTTTCCTACCGTATTCCTTAGAAAAAAGACAGTGGAACTACCACCCTTGAGAGATTTCAACCAACACATCCAGCTGAAAGATAAAATTTTGGACCATAATACAAGATTCTTTACATTCTCTGAAAAGATCATGCCAGCATCCAGAGCTTTAATCGAAGACTGGAAAGCAAAAGGAATCATTTATTCAAGCAAGGGACACAACCATGTCAACATATTCCCAAAGTTGAAACCCAATGGCGAAATCATACTCCTTGCAGACCATGTACCCAAGGAATGATATTACTATGAAAGACCATGGAGCGATTCCCAACCAAGCCATGATACTCAGAACTGTTGCCAGAGCAAAGTTCAGATCCACCATAGACCTTGCAAATTGGTACTTCTAAATTCGAGTTCTCCTTAGTGATGAAAAATACAAGACCATCAAGACACCCTTTGGATCCTCGGTATCTAGAGTAATGCAGCAAGCACATGCCAACTCCCCTGCTACTGCTATGAGAGTTATAGAGTTTGTCCTAGATGAATTCATTAGAAAATTCATGTGAGCATACATGGATGACATTACCATCTACTCAGAAACAGTTGAGGACCATATTTTGCATATCAGATAACTCTTGGGAAGACTCAAGCAGCACCAAATCAAAGTATTGTTAGCCAAGTGCAAATTCTTCGCCACCAAGCTCTCTCTCCTAGGACCGATTATGGATAAGAGAGGAATTCATGCAAATCATGAAAAAATTCGATCCCTCCAATACTGGCCCATACCAAAATCGAAAAAGGAAGTTCAGACCTTTATAAGAGTTGTGATATATCATGCTCAATTTCTCCCATACCTTGCCTCCCCCACTGGTCCCCTCTCAGACATAATTTCCTAAGAATTATTTGAACTACGATGTTACAGGGTAGCCATTTCAGTAATGTTGAATTGACTAGGCCGTGCTTGTATCGAGAAAGACGGAGAACTGTCAGGAAAGCTTGGTAAAAAGTATGATAAAAGATAAAGGTTCTCGAAGGCTTAATCACTAAATGTGAATTGAATAACTGAATATATTGTAAAGGTCTCTTCTCCACTGCTTGATGATCCCTTAACTACGGGGGACTGCAAACTATTTATACACTTTTCCCAGTACTTAATTTGGCCATATAAAAGAAGTATCCTTGGAAACTCCAGGAATGGTCTCAAGAGTGCGACAACTGTTTGACCCTGAAGATTTATGACCCCACTACAGCAAATGATTTAACGGACTATCTATATCTCTGAGGGTGTCAAGCACTTCACCAGTAGATAGCCTTCGATCTCTTTGCAAAATGAACTAACTTCAAGTTGATGCCGCTCATTTGCGAACATCATACGGAATACCAGGTGATCAGTCTGGATAGCCATCTTTCCTGCATATATGAACTCATATGCAGATGCATTCGGATTATCAAGAATGCAGAATACGTAATAGATCCCGTTAGATAAATTACTCTATTGTCTTTCACTGAGGCTGAGTAGTTCTGGATATGATTCTACTTCTTGCCAGGGTGGGTTGTAGAAAATATAGTCACCTCCCGGCACTATATACCATTACATCTTTAGACTCGAAAGTCTAGTACCATATCCCATATGTGTAACATCAGCTCCCCCTCCCTAGGCTTCGTCTCGAAGCGATTCTTCCTTTTAGTACTCCTTCCGGTAGGGTTAAAAAACCTTCTGCGATTGCTTGGCCACAACAGGAAAAACCTTTCTGTAGATACTACCTAGCCCAACTTTGGCATTGCCAGATTTTCCCTGTGAAAATCATCTACCAATTTTTGAGCATGGTTTAACTGCTCCGATGGTTCCCAGCTATTCTCATCTCCAGAACATGCTTTCTACTTAACAAAGTATTGAAGTTCTTAGATCGTTTGTGAACGTCCTTTGAATCTTCGCTTATAAGAGATTATTTCACTCTTGATGATTTTTTTCACTTCCCATTCAAGGTCACCTTCAACATATTCTGATGCCAGGGGTAGTTGTCCACAGCCAGGTCGAACTGATTTTCGGTATGGCTCGAGTAGTGATACATGGAATACTAGATGGCTTTTCCATCGCTCTGATATATCCAGTTTGTAGGCTAGGTCTCCTCGTTGCTCAAGGATTCTGAACGGGCCATATAAATTTGGCACTAACTTCTTGGACGGTCGCTTGGTGCGATATTCTTTGCGTTTAGCATAACCAAGTCGCTAATTTTGATGTCTGGTTGACTGTGAGCTTTGTGTCATAGTACTTCTTTATCCCTTCATGAGTCTTCTGAAGGGATTCCTTTGCCTTTTCATGTTTCGCTTTCATCCAGTAAGCATATATAGTTGCTCCCATATTTTGAGCTTCTCGCTCCTTCATCTATTCTGTTTGAGGATGGAAACCATAATTTGTGAAGAAAGGGGTTATTCTAAATTCGCTTGTTACCGAGTTGTTATATGCATACTTGTCTGACGGCAGTATATAGTACCAGTCACCCTGATCGTAGTTGACAAATATTCGAAGGTAGCCTCCCAGCACTTGGTTGACTCTTTCCGTTTGTCCATCAGTTTGAGGATGGTAAGCCCTAGACATCTTTCTTTGGATGCTTAATGTCTTGCACAATGATTCCCAAAATTCTGCTGCAAACTTTGTGTCCATGTCGGAAATCATTTCTGTTGGTAACCCATGAAGTTTCCAAACTTCTTTGATGAATGCCTCAGTAACGTCCTTTGCTGTCGCGTTTTCTTCTAAGCCAATAAAGTGAGCCATTTTGGTGAACCGGTCGACAACAACTATGATCTGGCTGTATCTTGCAGATTTGGGAAGGTGTGTGATAAAATCTATCGAGCTAGATGCCCAAGCAGCAAATGGGACCTGCAGTAGTTGTAACAGCTCAAAGAGTGCATGTCCTGGTGCCTTAGACTTTTGGCACTCAGTACAGGATCGTACATAGTCGTTTATCCAGTTCGTGATTCCTATCCAGTAAAAGTCTCTTGTGATAATTTCCAGAGACTTTTCTTGACCGAAATGTCCTTCCATCTTAGAGTCGTGACAGTATTGTGCAATATCTGTCAGCAGGGTTTCGTTTTCAGGCATATATAGGCGTTCTTTATAAAAGAGTATTCCATCTGTTAGGGTCCCTTGTTTCGGCATTTCTTTGCTATCATTCTGTAAACTTTCCAGTTCCATCTTTCGGTCTAGCCAATCTGGATCCTCATTTGCCATTTCACTTACCCTTTCCAAGAATTTTATATCAAATTTCATGACTTCGCACTTTGCAATTATTGCATTCGACATTAGTGTTTGTCCCTTAGTGCATATCGGGTGTGAGGTAATGTCTGTTGAGACCAAATATTTGTACTTTCTGTCAGAATGTAGGAAATATAATTGTAGTTGGTTTTCTACTAACCGTATATGTGAACTGCCAAACCCTTGGCTTTTTAGTTCACTTTTATCTAACACTATGATCTCATGAAGTTCTCTCTCATCAACCTTTTCCACAATCATCAGGGCTATGCGGTCTCCTGTGTGTACCTGAAAAGGATTGTCAGTAGTGTTGACTAGGAGGATCTTAACCTCGCCTCTATAGTCCGCATCCACTACTCCGGCTCCAATGGAAATGCCATGCTAGACTGCTAATCCACTACTTGGGGCACTACGCGCATATATTCCAATTGGTAATCCGATAGCTAATCCTGTCCCTATGAGCACTTGCCCTTTAGCAGGAACTATGTTTTCTTTGGTACTGTTACAAACCTATCCTTAGTCTGCCGGACAAGGCACCCTATCTTCTTCAACTGCAACATGTAACGATACGTACCGCTTGTCTTACCTCACTTCCGGTCTCGTAGCCTTATGTCGCCTAGGGAACGCTGAGTCCTTTCACTCCTAGCCCGTGCGACTGCTCCTTAGCGATATGTTTCATGAATCACCTTTCGGTTGGTGATATAGACGGATGGTCATAATAAGAATAAAGTATTGATTGAACTAATAGTAAAAGTATATCATAGAAAGTAACTTAGGTGGTTGCGTGAAGAGCTAGCTATCCGTGTCTTTTTTTTTTTTTTTTTTTTTTTTTTTTAATCATGTATTGCTTGTTAAGGTACAAGAACTCGCATGTATCGTGAGATATGGCGTAAAGAAAACCTTAAATCCAAAACGAACAAACAAAGGAAAGAACACCCCCAAAGCTCCTAGTAATGCCTTGCATAAGACACGTCACCACATAAGGTTAATCAAAAAGTAAATGAAACAAACCAAGACCCGGGGGCCAACTTGTAACACAAAAGGAAGCACAACCACAAACACCCAGGCAGACCCAAGCTAATGAAAATATAAGCTAAAGCGGCCGAGGCGGAGAGGAAGAATGAAGGAGAGGGGCCACGGAGGAGCCAGGGGAGGAGGGGAAGATCATTGGGGAGGGAGAGCGGCACCCAGGTGCAGGCATAAGGGGGGGGAAGGCGGTGCCCGTCTTGCGGATAAAGCGTCTGAGGGCAAGAAGGAGCAGGAGAGAGGACCAGAGATGGGCCTCAGGGCTAATGTCAGTGACACCTAGGAGGTGGCATGACCGTTTAAGGGCCGTTGAGGGACAGCGTAGGATGGCGTGGCTGAAAGTCTCATCCTCCTCCCCACAACGGGGGCAGAGTGTGGGAAGGCCAACGGAAAACCAGGAGGGGTGGGCCGCAAGGTAGCTCTTGTGTGAGCGCATCTGATGCACGCGCCCGGCAATGAATTCCCAAATCCCATGAAGGGGTGAGGCGACAGGCACCTGGGAAAACGATAATACTCGGGAGGAGGAGCGGTCCTGAGCCAGTCATCCATAAGAAGATCATGGGCCTTCCGGCGCAGAACACGGTAGGCAGAGGTCATGGCTGCTGCAGGCGGCAGGGGGGGGGGGGAAAGGATACTAGATCAGTCCTAATCAAGGGGGCAAAGGACAACGTGCCCAAGAGCCGCAGTGCCAGATGAGCCAGAGCATCATTTGGGAGGTGTGTGCGTACCGGGGGTGTAGGGGGGGACGTCCGCAAGCTCAGGGGCATGACATTGGCGGGCAGACGCCTACACAGGTGTCGGAATGAATCTGGTGCACGGAACTGTAGCAGCGGAGGAAAGTCAGGAGGAAGGCAAGCTGCAGCAGGACTGGCGGAGGGCGGGAAGGACACCAGCCGGAGGGTGGCCAGGCGGCGACGGTGCCTGGCCAAGGAGGCGACAGGGTGTAGGCAGGCTTCTGCAAAGAGGATCGGGGTGGGAGTGGATCGGAAACAGTTGGTGACCTATCGCTGAACAGAACGCCAAAAAACCTCCATTCGTTCCAAAAGTGAGCGGGAGGGTACCAGAAGGTCTGCTCCATAGAGGAGGATTGGTAACAGAAGGGAGACGGCCAGCCTGTGGCACAAATGGGGGGAGAGGCCAGACCCTGGGGGTGACAGCCGCTGAACAGTGGAACAAGCACCCTGGGCAAGAGAGAGGCGTCGGGAAAAATGAGAGTGAGTGGAGACAGAAGGGGTAAACAAGTACCCCAGCCAGCGGACTTGGGACTGCGGGGAGAACAAAAGCGAATCAATAGCGATTGGAGAGAAATCAAGTGCCCCCTGCTGAAGTGGAGTCCTCCAATGCATCAGCTCAGTCTTGGGGACCGAGAAGGACACATGACGAATGGAGGCCCTGCGCTTCAGGCGGGAGTAAATGAGCTGCAGGGAGTAAACATTGCCCCGATAAGAAGGATATCCCACGGTGATGGCAAAATCATCAACATAGGAAAGAATAAGCCCCCTAGAGACCGAAAAATGCAAAGAAGAAACATAAATAACAAACAACAAAGGAGACACAGGGGACCCCTGAGGGGTGCTGACGGATATAGGGGAAAAGGTCCTTGGAGAACCTTGAAACAGTAAGGAACATGTGCGACCAGTGAGGAAAGACCTGACCCAGGCCACAAGGTAGTGATTGACCCCTTTTCTCTTGAGGGACTCGGCCAAAACAAATGAGTCGACATTGTCAAAGCCACCCTTAATATCAAGGAAGAGGGTAGAGACCTTGAGGCGTGTACGTTGAAAGGAGCGGACAGTGTGAACCAAAGAAGCACAGGCGTCAAAGGAGGAAAGACCAGGAACAGAGCCACACTGGTTAGGACTCAGGAGCCCAACGGCACGGGCAATGGGCTCCAAGCGGGAGGCGACAACCCTTTCCAAGATCTTGGAAAGGGTCTGAAGAAGAACAATAATGCGAAAGGAAGAAGGAGAATCATAAGAGTCTTTGCCGGGCTTATCAAGGATAACCCCATTTGCCTTTTTCAGAGAAGGAGGGTGGAAGCCAAACTGCAGGAGCGGGCTGAGGAGATGGGTGAGAATCAAAGGGTTGATAGCGTGTACCTTCTTCCAGACAGAATACGGGATCGTGTCTGGGCCATGGGCGGAGGAGGAGGAAGAGCGAGGCAGGTTGGAAGCCACTTCCACAGTTGTGAGGGGGGGGCAGTCCCCGTATGGGCGCAGAATGGAGGGGAGGGGAATAAAAGGCCGAGGAGGGAAAAAATGGTCAAGGAGGGCCTGGTTCATACCCTCAGGGGTATCGGCCCCTGGGAGGGAGGGGAAACGAGGGGTGGGGCAGCCAAGGGCCAGCCTTCTAGTGGTCCAAATAGTGCGGGGAGTGGTTGACATGAGGAGGTCTGACCAGTGGGCCCTCTTTGCAGCCTTAATCGCCTTAAAGTACCAACGCTTAGAGAGGCGGGCAGCGTCTTGCGCACCAAGGAGGCACTCGGGGCGTCTAGCCATTCATGAGGCAGAGTGGAACTCCAGTCTCAGAGTAGAGAGTATAGGAGACCACCAGGGTTTGGCGTGGAGGGAGGGGCGGGACAAGGGGGTGTGCTCCTCAAGGAGAGAAGTGAGGCAGGTAGAGTGACGGTCGAACCAGGTACTTAGGGAGGAGGCCGTCGGGAGAGAGGGGGCCTTAGGGACAGAAAACACCTTAAGCTTCTCCTCCAGCGCGGGCCACTCTGACAAAGCCCAGTTAGGGGCCGGAGCTGGAGTGGCTGGCGAAGGGTCAGCGAAGGTGATGGAAATAGGAACATGGTCAGAACCAGTGGAGGGAAGAGGAGTATCCCATAGTTGAAAATAGGGGGCAAGAGCAGGGGAAACAAATGCAAGGTCGATAACACTAGGGCGGGAAGAGCCACTCAACGGGAAGCGAGTGAAAACACCAGTAGTGTTTAAGAGTGAAAAACCCAAGGCAGAGGCCCTGTCAGCATACGGGGATGAGGCTGCAAGCTCCTAATAAGAGAAGTCCCGCAGGGGGTTTGCAGCAGGAAAGTGAATATTGAGATCTCCCCGAGTTAAAATAGGAAAATCAACCGAGGGAAATACAACAGAGGGAGGAACAGTGCGGCGAGGAGAAGAAGGAGAATACCAAGTACTATAGGAATTCAAGATGCGAAAACGAGGAAAAGAAAACCCAAAGGCAGTTGTGCACTGGAAAAAATCTAAGCCCATGAGGTCCCGCCTACCACAAAACACAGGAAGAATAATACAGGACTTAAGCAAAGGAGCAGAAACATAAAAAGCTACCCTAGGGGAACCAGAAGACAAAGCGGGCGGGTGAAAGGAAGAAAACCCAAGGAAGGGAGGAAGGCGTCCCCTGTAAACAGGGGGATCCTGTAAACAAACAACAGAAGGAGGGAGCGATAAACCCACGAAGGAATTAAACAAGGAAAGAAACACATCCCAGCTCCCAATGCAGTTGTGTTGGACAAAGGAAAGAAGTGAGTGGAGTGGAGGGGTGGGGGAGGAAGAGTGGGCGCGAGACATTAGCGGGCAGAGCCCAACACATGATGTGAGGAAGGAGTAGG
>QFET01005729.1:0-46280 GCA_003316355.1 Tuber calosporum | reverse complement strand
GCTGTTATCTCTTACCGAGAAGGTGTGAACACCCTCGGAGAAAGAAGAGCTCTGATCACACCATTAGCTGTGCGGGGAAAAAACTTACAGGGTCAAAGGGGGTTCGCTGTTGGATTTTGTTGCGGAAATTGTTAGTAGATACTTGGTTGTATGGAGAACGGATGTAGTCCGCGAACACTCAGACGCGGGATATAAATATCGAAGTGCCTCCCGAGCTTTAGCCATCATCAAGCAACGGAGAAGAGATCTTATCAATATCATACGTTCTACCTTGAAATCTTGAGCCTTCCTAGACAATCTCCGTCTACGATTTGATTTCTTAAGCCTAGCCTGATTCACTTGACCTTAGAATCGGCTACCCTTAACATCCTCTTATATACCCTGTGAACAGCATCCGGTCTGACGGACCGCGGCGACATATACGGTGTTACTAGAGGTACTTCAAAGACTCAGTTTTGTATGTGAAGGAGCGACTGCGCAAGGTACCAGTCTTGTAGCATGGTGCGAACGCAGGGCCCGCAGGGGTATGACTAGGGTTTTCACTCATTTTTCGTTTGAATGCAGTACTGGGTTCTAGTATCATTTACCCATGTACTTAACACGAGCTCCCGGCTCTAAAGGTTCGTCCTGAACTCTTCTTTGTATTTTAGGTACCTGTTATTCCTTCAAACATAATAATTAAATATAGATTCTAAATACACATTCCTGTTTTAGCTTGACTCGGTATGGTAAAAACCATGCTGCCTTAGCTCGGACACATCAGGAAAACCTTTTCCTAGTCACTTAACATCTGCCCTGCTCGGTATTTCCGGGTTGTACCTGTTAAATTCATCTACCAATTCCTGCACCTGCTCTACGTTTTCTGATGGTGTAAAGGGTAGTCGATTCTATGGGCACGCGAATCAGACTAGGCTTAAATCTTTCTTCGTAAACGGAGATTGTCTAAGAAGGCTCGTAGGTAAAGATTCTTGAGTAAAAACATATGATATTGATAAGATCTCTTTTCTATTGCTTGATGATGGCTAAAGCTCGGGAGGCACTTCGATATTTATATCCCGCATCAGAGTGTTCTCGGACTACAACTGGTTTACATATAAACAGGTATTTTCTTCCCAACCTTCGTCTCTTAATCCAAGAGCGAACCCGCTTTGACACTGAAACTTCCTCTTCCCCCACACAGCTAATGTTATGATCAGAGCTCCTGACTTCTCTGAGGGTGAGGACCCACTTAGTCTGCGTTGTCAACCTTCTTTTGGCTGTTAAGATATGGCTGCCCAGTTTGGAACGTACCAATAACTTCTTAGAACTCCTAGATACCAGGTTGGTTGTTGGCCGAGTCTGCTTCGTGCCGTCTTATCTGGCTCTACAGCTGGCTTTGAAGATGACTAGTGTTCACGATCTGGCCAATACTTTCTCGTCTTCACTGCCTCTCCTTATCAACTCTCCCCGATAGGTTCATTGACCTTAAAGGCATCACGGGGGCGTCTGCATACTCTCAGTGTGTATCAGAGAAGCCTACTTCAATCGCGCATTCATACCCATCTAGGACTACCCGGGCTCTCTTAATTTCAACTGGGTGTAACTCTGCGAGTTCTTAACGGAATCGCTTCGTTCCACTTCCCAGACGTAGCCAGAGAGGCCCTCTTATATACCCTGCAGACAGCATCCGGTCGGACGGACGGCGACGACGTATACAGGTTACAAGATGTGGTACAATTTCTCGTTTTTCGTAGTAAACGAGCAACTGCACATGGTGCCAGTGTCGACTCCCAGGGCGAACGCTGCGGCCGCAGGGGGCTAATTGCCTATATAGGTTTAGATTCATGCAGTTCCTCCTGAAAAAGTCTTGTAATCCTCTTTGGAGTCGTTTGTACCTAACATGAGCTCCCTCCTCTGTGCAGTTTCTCCCGAATCACCTTTCAAAGGTTACCCTCTCTTTAGGTACCCCATCAAAATAACCATAATAAAAATCAAAAATAAAACCCAAACTTGAACAATTCTGAAATTTACCATTCCCTCCTTCAATTTGACTTGGTAGGGTGAAAAACCTAACGTGTTTGCTTGGGCACGCTAGGAAAACCCTTTCCTTGTCATTCAACATCTGCCCGCTTTGGCATATCTAGATTCTCCCTATGAAGGGCCCCCACCAATACCTGTGCATGCTCCAAGTGGTCTGGTGGTTCCCAAGTATTTTCATCTTTGGAACAACCAGTCCACTTCACAAAGTACCGTAACTCACGCATCGGTCGGTTCCGACCTTCCACGAACCATGTATAAGATATTATTTCACTCTTCACGATTCCCTCGATTTACCATTCAAAATCTAAATTGATTTTTTCTGGTTCGCCGGGTGATTGTTCCCTTGCTGGTCGATTGGATGTTCAATAGGGTTCCAATAATGATATATGAAATATTGGATGGATCTTCCATCTTGTGATATTTCTAGTTTGTAGGCACGTTCTCCTCTTTTTTCTAATACCTTAAACATGCTATACAGATTTGGGGTAAGCTTCTTTGAGGGTTGTTTGGTGCGTATGTTTTTTGCATTTAACATGACCAGGTCCCCGACCTTGATGTCTGGTTGCAGCTTAGCCTTGCGATTGTAATATTTGCTCATATTTTCCTGCGTTTGTTCTAACTCTTCTCTGGCCTGTTGGTGTATTGTTTGCATCCAGTCTGTGTATAACTGGGCACCTGGATTTTGGGCTTCACATTCCTTCATCCATTCTGTATGTGGATGGAATCCACAGTTTGCGGAGAAGGGTGATATGCCATGCGCGTACTTTACCGAATTGTTGTAGGCATGCTCGGGTAGTGGTAACAACTGGTACCAGTCTGTTTGATCATAATTGGTAAAGTTTCTCAAGTATCCTTCCAGCACTTGGTTGGTCCTCTTCGTTTGTCCATCAGTTTACGGGTGATACGCAGTTGACATTTTTCGTTATATCCCCAAGGTTTTGCATAGGGATTCCTAGAATTCTCATGAGAACTTTGCATCCATGTCGGATATAATTTCTGCTGGAAGTCCATGTAGCTTCCAGACTTCCTTTAAGAATACGTTTGTAACCTCATTTGCAGTTGCATTACTTTCCAGACCTATGAAGTAAGCCATTTTTGTAAAGCAATCCACGACTACCCTAATTTTTGTTCTTCCTTGTGATTCTGGTAGTTGTGTGATGAAGTCGGTCGATATTGAAGACCAGGCTGCCAATGGGACTTCTAGAGGCTGCAGAAGACCGAACTGCGCATGTCGTCGGGATTTATTATGTTGACATTTCTCTCATGACCATACGTAGTCATTTATCTACAGTGGTATTTGTTACGATCCTATGCGGTAAGCTGGTTTTGCAACAGGTAACTACTTCTCTTTTGGGTTGGATGGATATGACCGGGCCGTTGTTATAGTCCGGTATGGGGCATGGCGCTAATCTCAGCCACCAGGGTAGGAGTACTATTGCAACGAGTAGTACAAGGCGGGTTTCCACTATTGCTCTTAGGCCTATGCCTACGTTGTCTTGATAGCCAAACCCTATAGTTCCTATCGCACAATGCCAATAGAGGAATGCAGAGGTAAAGAGGTAAAGTAATTGTATAGGAAAGAACTTAGATGGTTGCGTGAAGAGTACTAACTACAGGTCGCCTAGAGGTCCTTATATAGGCACTCTTCCCTCAACCCTAACCCAGGTGACTTATACCTATGAGTCACACGACCTCTATGACTCATAGTGAGTCATAGTATGAAATCCATCAGCTGACTCCTCTGAGTCAACTGCGCCACGTGCCAACCAATCATAACTCATAAAATAAGTCATGTGCCCTAAAGTAGTCACATGCGCGAAACTCATGACTCATAGTGTGATTCATGTACGAAAATCATTACATCATATGACTCACAAATGTGAGTCATGCGCATGATCAACCAATCACAACATAACAATTATTGCACTAGTGTGCATCATGTGAAACCCGATGACTTCTAATGAGTCATAGTGCGAAATATGACAACCTTGTGACTCATAACTATGAGTCATGCCAAATCCTGCCTTGCTTAGTCACCAATCGTGACATTAGTTCTCCTCTCCGATCAGCCTGAGTCCCATCAGGCTTAACATCCTATCATCGTCAGGCTTTCCCCAAACCTGCACAATTCCCTTTTCAACTTCCGAACCTGATGTTCGGCGTGCTGCCAATTTTTCTGGACCTCTTCCAAAGTCAGGTTTGCAGTTCTGATGGTTCGATCTCGTTCGGCAATCATCCTTTGATAGGTTCGCATATCCTCTGTTTGGTTCCGAATTGTGGCTTCGGCGTTGCCAAGTCGGTTTCGTAACCCCTCGATTTGTCGTTCCAGACATCCCATATCTCGGTTAGTATCCGTTTCATTTATTTCGCCCTCCTCTCTCCTCTACTGTGTTCTCACAGTTGCCTTCCTTTTCCATATGCGTGCATCCGTTTCGTTCAGGGGGGCAGACTCCCCTGTGCGTGTTGGGTAGTACCCGGCATCGATTTTGTCGTGTCGATGTACACGGCAGTTGTCCTTGAAGCAGTGGATCCAGCACCATTCCTTGTGGGGTTGTTGTTGTTTGCATATCTTTGGTTATTTAGGAAACCAATTACTTCCTTCCTTATCGCGTAAATGAAGGTGGCATTGGTCATCGTAGCAGGCAGTCCATGAACGGGCGTTATGTTCTGCCTGTTTCTGTCTTTCCTCCTGTGTTGCATATGGGGGGCTGGTTGGTGTGATAGCTCTTGGGCTATCGTCCCAACCGTCGCCGGGTGCTAAGGTCCTTTCCTCCATAGGCTCGATCTTGACTATAACCCATTGTGGGTTTTCTTGGGTACTGCTGATAGAAACATTCAATGGCGATGCTGGCATTGTTGAAGTTCTCCGCAGGGTACCAAGTTTTGTCGTGTTCTGGTGAGTAGCCGGTCCACTTGGCTCTGTATTGTAGGCGTTTTCGGTGTATGCGTGAATCAATGATTTCTTTGAGTGCGTACTTGCTTTCACCTTCTATCTCGATTGGAGGTGGTGGCGCTTGCTTTTGTGAGGGAAACTGGTTGCAGTGATATAGTTCCCGAAGTGAGATGTGGAAGGTGTTGTGGACCTTCATCTGTTGGGGCAAGGCCATTTTATAGTCACTTGTGCCCACCTTCGTAAGGATCTTGAATGGTCCAATTTTCTTGTAATCCAGCTTCTTGCATGGTCTTGAGGTCCTTATATTCCTTGGCAGTAACCAGACCATTTCGCCTGACTGGAGATTTGGATCGGGTTTTCTGTATTGATCGTAGTTTTCTTTTTATCGTAATTGTCCACAGACCATTTCCTGACATATGATACAGTGCAGCTGACCCTTCTCTTACTTATCGGTTCTTTCTTTCAGTATCATGTGGCCAATTGCCTCATGCTCCGGGTGGTGACCATAATTAGCATAAAATGGAGTGGTCTTTATTGTTACCTGCTTTGCGTTGTTGTATGCAAATTCAGCCAGTGGCAGTAGGTCGGCCCAGTCGTCTTGTTGATAGTTGATGTAGGCTCACAGGTATTGTTCATGTATGCCATTTGTCCTTTCGGTTTGTCCGTCGGTTTCAGGGTGGAAAGCGGTACTCTACCTTCTTTCTATCCCTAAAGATTTCGTCGTTTCTCTCCATAGGTCCGATGTGAACAAGGTTTCCCGATCTGTGATGATATCTTGTGGCAGTCCATATATGCAAAATATTTCCTTCAGGAATATTTGCACAAAGTCCTTCGTATTCATATCTTTGTTGGAAGGTATAGAGTGACTCATTTTCGTTAGTCAGTCGATCACTACCAGGATGGCGTCATAGCCAGCTGAGATCGGATGGTCGGTGATAAAGTCCATTGATATGGATTTCCATGGTTGGTGGGGTGCTTCGTTTGGCTGTAGTAATCCGTATGGTGCATGCCGGATTGCTTTCGTTCTTTGGCAGATATCGCAGTTTTTGACATATCGTTTGATATCGTCTCGCATCCTTGGCCGGTAATATTGCCATGCCAGCAGGGCGATAGTTTTGTTTGTCCCTCCATGGCCTGCTGTTGGTGCATCATGGTTATCTAGTATTATCATTGTCCTTATCCCTTCTTCTTCGAGGACCCAGATTTTCCCTTGATACTAAAGGTATCCTTCTTTCCATTCGCATGCTCCAAGTGCAACTCCTTTCATCTCCTTGTCTCCTCTTTCTAGGGAATCGTGGATTGCCCGTATTTGGGTATCAGTTTTTCTTGCTTCGCGAATTCCAGCCTTGTCTTCCGTAAACCTCACTACTTCCATTTCTTCAAAGTAGTCTTAAGTCGGTAGGAGGATCCTGTGTTTCTGTTGAATCCTTTCGTCGTCTTTTCCAGGGATGTCTTCCGCCCTTCTTGTAAGGGCATCTGGTTTGCCCCCTTCCTTCCTGGGTCGGTATTGTATTTTGATATCGTATTGACTGAGGGTCTCGCTCCATCGGATGTGTCTGTCGTTAAGCTCTCTTGTCGTTGTAAGTGGTACCAGGTTCCTATGGTCTGTAAGGACCAGGACCTGGTGTCTGCTTCCTTTTGCATAGCGTCTCTATTCTTTCAAGGGTTGGACAATGGCTAAGGGCTCTTTGTCGTGGATATCGTAGTTGCATTCCGCGGGCATCATTGTTTTTGACCGGTATGCCACTGGCCTCCATCTTCTAACTCTCCCCTTCTGTGATAGTATCCCTGAGCATACAAATTTTGAAGCGTCGGTCTCAATCATGATTTCCTTGGTTGGATGGTAGTGTACCAGTAGTGGGGCTGAAGTAAGTCGCCTGCGCAATTCATCGAATACTTCTCTTTGGTTCTCGGTCCAGTTCCATTTGCAGTCCTTCTTCGTCAGTTGATAGAGTGGTTTAGCTATCCGGCTAAACCCTTCTATGAATCGTCGATAGAAGTTGCAGAATCCTATAAAGCACTGTATTCCTTTCTTGCTTTCGGGTGGTTTCCATTCCCATATTGCTTTTGTTTTGATAGGATCAACACTGACTCCGTCCTTGTCGATGATGAAGCCTAAGTATTCGGTTCGTTCCTTGTGAAATTCGCACTTTGATGGCTTCAGCGTCAGCCCTTCTTTCTTCAAGGCTTCCATAATCATTCTGACATGGGTTTGGTGTTGTTCCAGGTTTTCTGAATATATCAGAATATCATCTAAATAGACGATACAACAGATGTCCAGAAACCTGCTGAGAATCCTATTGACCCATCGCTGAAATGCTGCAGGTGTATTTTTGAGTCCGAATGGCATGACCGTATATTCGTATATGCCGTATTTAATAGTAAAGGTTGTTTTCCATTCGTCCTCGTGTTTGATTCTGATGTTGTGATATGGGTTTCAGATGTCTAGTTTAGTAAAGAACTTGGCTCCTCTAAGCCTATCGAGGGCTTCTCCAATCAGTGGTAGGGGATATCGGTCACATTTGGTGACTTCGTTGAGCCCCCGGTAGTCCACGCATAGCCTTAGCTTGCTGTCTTTCTTCTTCACAAACAGGATCGGTGATTATCCGTTTGCATAAGAGTCTCAGATCCAGCCCCGGTTCTTGTTGACCCTGATGTATTCTCTTAGTTCTCCCAGCTCTTTTTCACCCAATGGGTATAGCTTTCTTGATGGTACTGTTTCTCCTTTCTTGAGGTTGATATCCAAGTCAACCTTTGGTCGGTGGGGTGGTAGCCGAGTTTCTTCCTCTTCCTTGAACATGTCCAGGTACTGGTGGTATTCCCTTGGCACAATGTTTCTGGTTTTATCAGTTTCTTGTCCTTTCTTGGCCTTGATAGCCAATTCGGTGCTGACATTGATCCTTTCGATCCTGGTAGGCTGGTTTGTCTTATAATCCCACTGGAGGATTGCTGTGACTTCGCCTCTTCGGTAGAATTTGCCGAATGACATAGTGGAGATCTCGTTGATTTCAATCTTTTAGCGTTTTGGGTGTTCTGTACTTGCAAACCCTGATGCGCGTCTCATAGTAGGAGCCACTTGCTCCCCTTCTTCATATTGTCCTATGACAATCTCCTCGCATATTAACTGTGCGATGCAGTCTCCCGGCTCAACTGTGTAACTGTCTTTTCCCAGGTTGACCAGGACCACCTTGACTTCACCTGTGTAGTCGGCGTCGATTACTCCCACATTGACAGTAAGCTGATGTTTAACTGCCAATCCATTCCGTGGAGCCACTCGCCCATAGGTTCCTTCTGGTAGTCATATAGCTATCCCGGTGTTGACGATTCCTTGTTTTTTTGCCGGTATCATAATTCTCTCGTCTGCGTACAGGTCCTGTCCTGCAGCCTTGGCTGACCCCTGGGTAGGGAGTGTGGCTGTATTGCTCAATCTTTGGATTTTGATGTTCTGGACATCCTTGGCTTGGATATTGGAGAACTGTATCTCTAAGTTCTCTTCCAGGGTTTCTGATTCAGGGACTAAGTCCACTACTGGCGAGCTCCCGAGGCATACTGTTGTACACATCTCGCTATCGAACCTAATCTTGTTGCTTTCCCAATCGATCTTGGGGTTGTGTCTTCTTAACCATGGCAGACCTAACACTCCCTCATGGTTGGGTAGATCTGCGATTTGGAAGGTGGCCACTTCCCTATGGCTACCGATGTCCATAGGTACTTCCGCTATATGGGTAATTGGTCCCATAGCACTTGGCTCCCCGTCCGCAAGGTAGATTTCCCGTATTTCTTTCGCTCTCTTTGTGTGTATGCCGTGTTTGTTGCTGAATTCATGGTCAATAAAGTTCTCTGTAGCACCAGAGTCAAAGATGACGTTGATGATGACTGTCTTGTCCTTGCTATTTAAACACATTTTGACCATGGCATGGTCCTTTTCTTGTTCCAAGGTTTCCGTGTTTGTAAGTGCCATGTAGATGTTACCAATTGCGATAGTTTTGGTTTTGTTGTCCCGCAGCCCATCTCTTACTGGGGACTTTCTTCGTTTCCGGACTCTTCAGGTGTTTCTCTGATCTCCATTTCATGTAGGTTGGTTCGTGGTTTCCAGCGATTATTGTTGGTCTTGTTGTTGAACTGCCTGGTATAGTCCTTCTCATCTCTTGCATTTTGGCAATTACTGAATCTGTGCCCAGGTCTGGCGCATCCCAGGCATAGGTTGTTGTCCCTTCTTCTTGTGAATTCTGCTCGTGAGAGGTTTAGTCGTGGGCGCCTTCTTGTAGCATCCAGGTCTATTGGGTCGCCTCCGTTTTCCGTATTGTTACCAGACTTCCAGGTTCCGTTATTTTCCTGGGCATTTCCTGTTGTTGGATAAAGTTAATGTTGTTTCCTTGAAGGTGCTTGATCATGTTAATCCCGTTTTCTTTTTCGATTGCCCAGGCTGCAAGGGCATCGACATTTGCCACCACCATGTGTTACACTGCCCATGCGTCTTGGAGCTTTCGGTTAATTCCTTTAAGGAATTGGCGTCTTAGTGTACCATCATCCTCATTCGCCTCTGTAGCTGTAAGGTGAAAGTCATTCCAGTATTCCGTGACTGGTTTCTTGCCTTGCCTCAGGCAGTCCAGCTTTGTCCTAGCTGCATTTTCCATATCCACATCCACAAACTGGTCTTTGAGGGGTGTAGTGAAACTTCATATGTAGTCCAGGTCTCCGGCTTGCGTCCTTCTGCAAATGGGGTTATCCAGCTTGCTGCTGCATCCCTCAGCAAGCTCTTGACGTAGGTGATGCGTTCCGTATGTCTTGTTTCTTTTGTTGCTTCAAAGTATAATTGACATTGCACTAAGAAGGTACGTAGTTTGGTTCTTATTCCATGGAAGGTAGGGGGTTTCTCGACCTTGATCCGGTTGTTGGTTGTTTCTCGCTGGTTGTTTATCAGAGTCAGTATCTCTTGGAACTGTGCAGTTGTAAATCCTGCTAGTTGAATTCCATCTCCACCACCGGCAGTTGCTGGTCCCAAGGCTGACATCCTTTCTGGTCTTTGGGTTTCGGGTTCCAGATATCCAGTTGGTAAGGCAGCATCAGGTGACACCGGACTTGTAGTTCTTTGTGACAGGCTTCTGGATAGATTTGTGCTAATTGATTCTTCAAGTGCGGGACCAAGTGTTGAGGTATCGATTTGTCCCTACATATGGTCGATGTCGTTGTCTGTAGAGTCTGCCGTTTTGTAGTTAGGTGTTGCTGTCACGATTGCCTAGAGGAGCGCTAGGCAGGAAGGACAGGAAGCAGATTAAGCCTTGTGAGGCTTACGAGGATTTCGCACACATGACCAATTCAGGGTCATGTGGGCTTCGTGCATGACGCACACTTGTGAGTCATGAGGTTATTAGGAGTTGATTTTGCACACATGACCACTTTAGGATTATGTGGGTTTCGCGCATGACGCACACTTGTGAGTCATGAGGTTATTATGAGTTGATTTTGCACACATGACCACCTTAGGGTCATTTGGGTTTTGCGCATGATGCACACTTGTAAGTCATGAGATTATTATTAGTGCAGATGACCTTCGCACTTAGAGGGTCATATGATATATGAGTTTTACATGGCTGCGCACTTGCACAGCTATAAGGTTTAGGGTTGTGGGAAGAGGTCTATATAAGGACCCATAGGGGGACGAGTAGATAGCTCTTCACGCAACCATCTTTGTTATTTCCTATCTATAACTTTATCAAATTAAACCTTTATTCCGCTCTCCACCTAGCGACCTCAAGTTGAAGTTGACTGTCAGATTCTTCTATCAAGTGCTCAGGAAAACTATTGGACTTGGTGTAGTCGCAATAGTAGGGAGAAAGGCGTCTTGATAGACAGAATCATATATCATTGCCGGTTGCACGATATAGATAGTCGAACCTTAACCTTTGGTTGCGTCCTATTGCAACCCCTAACGATATCACTACGGAGACCGATACTCTCGAACTCCCTGGCTTAGAAGAACCGCTAATAGAAGCGCTATCGCAGACGTGAACCGCAAGTCCTGTCACGCCGGAAGCCCAATCCCCCACCGAAACCCTATTACCCACAACCCCAAGAACGAGAAGAATGTCCTCTAATCTGGAAGGAGAGACCGCTAACACATGGGTGTTGGATGAACAGATTCGGGAACTAAGAGCTATTATCGAAGGTAGAAGGGTGCAAGAACCCAAGATCAAAAGTCCAGAAACGTTCGATGGGACGAGAAAGGACTTGAGGAAGTTCTTGGCTGCATTAAAGATATACTTTCAATCGGTGGGATGGCAAACGGCACACAACGAAGAAAAGACCCTGTATGCAGTCTCCCTGTTAAGGGGAGGGGCAGCCACATGGGTCACACCATATATCGAGACACCAAAAACAGCACCGTGGACGACGTGGGACCAGTTTGTCGAAACACTACGAGAACAATTCGGGGACTTTGCAAGAAAGCAAAGTGCAAGAAACCAACTCGAAGGAATGCGGCAAGGAACCAATACTATCAACGATATGTGGCACGAATTACGCATAATATCCACAGATGCGGAATACGACGATCCAACCCTGCAAACAATCCTGTTGAGAACAATGAAGGACCGTTACAACAGGCATGGGCGACAGCCAACCAAGAATTCGCCACCGCAGAAGCACTGGCCAAATGGGCTATCGGACCAGAGCACCGGCTCAATCAGCTCAGACAGATCCAGAAAGGTGGAAAGAGACAAAAAGTGTCAGACACATCAAGAAATAACGACAGAACCTTCAGAACAACTAATGCTATCCCATGAGGAGACACTATGGATCTAGATGCTGTAGGTCGCAAGGGAAGGTTCCCGAGATTACCCACACAAGAATACAGACGCAGGATCAGTAGGCGACTATGCCTAGTGTGCTGAGAAAAGGGCCATATGGCCAAGGAATGCAGGAATCCTAGGGCAACAGGACCAAAACAGAAGATAAGAAGGTTATCGACTGAAGATCAGGAAGAAGGATGGGAGACTTTGAAAGAAGAAGGTCCCTAGTAAAAGGTGGTCTGAGGGACGACAAGAAACCAAAACCCATCCGGATATCAAACTTATACGCGGCACTCAACAACACGGAACTATTGGACAACAAGGCGGACCACAGTATGCTTATGCTGAATTTGCATAAAGGGAAAGAATGGACGACAACGAATGCAATGGTCGACTCGGGAGCAACGGATGATTTGATCGACAGAGGATTCTGTAAGAAAACATGCTTGCCCTTGACCAAGATCAAAACACCAAGAGAAATTTTGATGGACGACGGAACACCAAGTTCTGCAGGACCCGTCACACATGTGCCTAAAGTCCCTATGAAGATAGGGGACCATCAAGAAGTGATAACTTTCCAAGTGGCAGGACTAGATAAGCACGAGGCGATACTAGGAATGCCCTGGCTCAAGTATCACAACCCAAGAATCGACTGGCAAGGTGAAAAGATAACCTTTAACAGTGAACAATACAGCAACTCATGTCTGCAGAGTTCACCAGTGGTTAACGCCATACCAGAAGAGCAAGCGATTCGGGAAAACCTTAGGACCAAGGTTTTCAACATCAGATCGGAAGAAAAAAGAGCAAAAAATATGCGTATCAAATTGCTACTACAGGAAGCCTGCAAGCCGACAAGGGGATCAAAGAGGGCCACTGGACACGATATGTACAGCATCGAAGACAAGACTGTCCTGGCCAGGGGACAGGTCATGATAAGAACCGGAATAGCAATAGAACGGCCAGACGAAACCTATGCTCGGATTGCAACGCACAGTGGACTCGCATTCCATCAAGGAATCACCACAGGGGCAGGGGTAATCTACGCGGATTATAGAGGTGAAATCAAAGTCCTCTTGATTAACCAGAAAGATACAGACTATGAGGTCTGTAAAGGAGAACGCATAGCCCAGATGATCATCGAAGTGATTAGGATGGGAGAACTTTCTGTTTCCAGAGAATTGGAGGAGACAACAAGGGCGGACTCAGGGTTTGGAAGCACCGGGTAATTTCAGAAAAGAACAGTACCATTGAAGGCCAATGGGAAAAGAACAGTACCATTGAAGGTCAATGGGAAAAGAACAGGACCATTGAAGGCCAATGGGAAAGGAACAGTACCCTTGAAGAACAAGGGGAAAGAAGGCGATCTGGCGATATACAAGATATCTAGCAGAACCTTCGGCAAGATGCATAAAAGGGGAGACCACACCGGAGTGGTAAGATAGAAACAAGAAGGACCTACGATCGCGGCAACAACAATCAACACCGAGCTGGCACTAAAGCAAGGAACGAAAAAGGGCACTGTCAATTTGAAACAAATGGTACCGAAAACATACCATGAGTTTCTAGACCTTTTCGAGGAGGGAGAAAAAAGTGATCTCCCACCCCACCGAGCGGCGGACCACAAAATCGATCTGTAACCAGGAAATGCAGCCCCTTAAATGAAGTTATATCCCCTAAGAGAAGAAGAGTTAAAAGCCCTTAGAGAGTATCTGGAAACAAATTTGGGAAGAGGATGGATCAGACCATCAGGATCGTCAGCAGGAGCCCCTATCCTATTCGTTAAGAAAAAAGATGGAGGCCTCAGACTATGTGTCGACTATAGAGGACTTAACGCAGTATCAAAAAAGGATCGATATCCACTGCCTCTCATCGGAGAAGCCCTCGACAGGTTAAGAACAGCCAAAATGTTCACCAAGCTCGACATCAAGGACGCCTACCACAACATCAGAATCCAGAATGGGGACGAAGAAAAAACAGCATTTCGGACACGATATGGACTTTTCGAGTACATGGTCATGCTATTCGGATTGGCAAACGCACCTGCCACATTCAAAATATGGATCAACACTACACTAAGTGAGTTCTTAGATGTATGTTGCATCGCATATCTAGATGATATTCTCATCTATTCGGAAAATGTGGAACAGCACCAGAAAGATTTACGAAAAGTTATGGAAAAACTCAGAAGGGCTGGAGTCAAACTGAAACCGACGAAATGCGAATTCTATAAGGAAGAAACTGAATACCTGAGATTCATCATCAACCAGGAGGGAGTCAAAGTGGACCCTGTGAAGACAGCAGCTATCGATGACTGGAAGGTTCCCAACACAGTCAAAAACATCCAAAGCTTCATTGGATTCTGCAACTTCTACAGACGCTTTATAGAAGGGTTTAGCAGGATAGCAATACCACTCTATGAGCTAACAAAAAAAGAGAAGAAATGTGAATGTGGAGAAAAGGAAGCACGAGCTTTCAAACACCTCAAGGAACGACTGTTAACAGCACCAATTCTCATACACTTTGACCCTGAGAAACCAATTATGATAGAAACAGACGCATCAAACTATGTCTGTTCTGGCATCATATCCCAAATGGACCCCGAACCGGTTTGGAAACCTATAGCGTATAGTTCCAAAACCATGTCACCAGCAGAGTGCAATTATGACATTCATGACAAAGAACTACTGGCCATAGTTCAAGCTCTGAAGGAATGGAGGAAATATGCACAAGGAAGCCCGCACCGGATTAGTATCATCACCGATCACAAAAACCTGATACCAGACAGCACAACAAAAGAACTGAATGGACGCCAAATTCGATGGAGTGAAGAACTGAGTCAGTTCAATATCCAAATCGAATATTGACCAGGGAAACAAGGAGGAAAACCCGACGTACTCACTAGAAGGTCAGCGGACCTGCCAACACCAGAGGACCAAAGGAAAACTCAACGCCAGAGAATATTATTACCACAAGAAATATTCTCACCAGAAAACGAAGCAGAAGACTCATGATATGAATTGGAATTGGTTATCAAAGAAATGCGAGTGCATGAGTTGAAAGAAACGGCACACGACCAGAAGATGAAAGATGCTTTGGAAAAGGATCCCCAGTTTCAGAAAATCCGAAGGGCATTAGAAGAAGGACAAACAGAACTTCCCCACATAGCTTTAGGGCTATGCGAATGGAAGGAGGACTGTATGTGGTATGATGCAAAACTCTGGATCCCAGGAGAAGAAGAGATCAAGACGGACATTATAACGAGACACCACGATGTGCCAAACACAGGACACGGAGGAACAATAAAAACAACGGAACTCATATGCCGACAATACTACTGGCCTGAACTTCACACGGAAGTGAAACATTACGTAAAGAATTGCGACATATACCAGAGACCGAAACCTGTCAGACATGCGCCATATGGACTATTGAAGACGTTGGAAGCCCCAGAAAAACCATGGAAATCGATAGCCATGGACTTCATCACAGGACTGCCAACGTCAGAAGGGAATGACGCAATTTGCTTGGTCATAGATCGCCTGACAAAAATGGCACACTTCCTTCCCTGCAGAACGGATATGACGGCAAAACAGTTTGTCAGAATATTCATAAACAACGTGTTCAGGCTCCATGGACTGCCCGGAGATATTATCAGTGATCGAGGATCTCTATTCACATCGGAAGTGTGGAAGGAAATGACTCTAGAAATGGACATAGAAAGAAGGTTGAGTACGGCATTTCACCCACAAACGGATGGACAAACGGAAAGACCCAACGGAATTCTCGAACAATATCTTCGAGCCTATGTCAAATATCAGCAAGACGATTGGGCAGGACTTCTCTACGCTGCAGAGTTTGCATACAACAACTCTTATCAAGAAACAATAAGAGAATCGCCGTTCTATGCAAACTACGGACATCATCCCGTGCACGAACCCATAGGGCACTTATTTGGTGGAAAAATAACTCATGCACAAGATATGAGTCAATTGCATGAGGTATTAAAAGCAGAAATGACCTCAGCCCAGCTAAGGTCAAAGGAAGACGCCGATCGACCCAGAAAACCTGATCCGAATCTCAAATCAGGCGACAAGGTGTGATTGCGGGCAAAAAATATTAGGACCACAAGACCGTCCAAGAAATTGGATTACAACAAGTTGGGACAATTCAAAATCTTGGCAAAGGTGGGAAGAAGGGCATATAAACTTGACCTACCACCCTCACTCAAGATCCACACAACAATTCATATTTCTCTCTTGGAACCCTACAACGACAACCCACTACCATCACAGACCAAACAACCTCTGCCCCCGATCGAGACAGAAGGAGACCCAGAATTCGAACTCGAAGAGATAATAGACTCTCGCCTATACCGCAAGAAAATGCAATATAGAGCCAAGTGGACGGGCTACAGTGCAGAACACGACCAAGAGTGGTATCCGGCAGCAAACTTCGAGAATGGAGACTGAGCAGTCCAGCAGTTTCACGAACGATATCCCGCAAAACTAGGAAGTCCTGGAAGAATATTGGCAAGGAGTGAAGCTTAAAGAAAGTGCCGAAAGGGCACAAAGAGGAGGAGAGAAACTGGATTTGGACCAGACGGAAAGGAAAGAAGAGGAACAGGACTTATCAGACTGGGAGTGGGGTATCCACAAATCGAAAAGAAGAACGGACACAGACACAGAACATGCGGCACTATCATGGGTGGCATGTTACGATGACGAATCCAACATCCACAGAGGAGACAAGGACAGTCACTGATGGTTCCCAAGGGCACCAATGAGACATCATCGCAAGATTAGCTGGAGAGCATGTTACAACGATCAATGCCGAATCCACAAGGCAGAGAAACTGAGAGGAGGATTTTTCCCGAAAAAATGGGGACAACCGAATAAGATTGGAAAACATGTTCACAGGAGTGAACAGAAGGATTGGAGGGGGGATAAAAAAGTTAGATTCGCCGATGAGAATTGGGACATCAAATGGGAATCAGACAAGGAGACCAAGGAAGACACCCCCACGGAAATCGACTTCATGACAGTGGAGGAGATGAGACAAAAAATCGAAAATTTGCAAACCCAACTCGCAACAGCACACAAGAATATCGAAGTCATGAGACTAAGAACCAAGGAAAACGAAACCGAGTTTCAAAGGCAAATCGAAAACCAGCGAAAGGAACTAGGAAGAGAAAGATTAGCGAGAAAGGAACTGGAAGGACATGTGGAAATGTTGGGAGCACTAGTGGAGAGAATTCGCGACGGAATCAGAGGAGACCTTAACTACGGTAGATGGTAGCACAAGAAAGCCTAATGGGACTTAGGCAATAAGAGAGGGGAGCTAAAGTCACGATTGCCTAGAGGAGCGCTAGGCAGTAAGGACAGGAAGCAGATTAAGCCTTGTGAGGCTTACGAGGATTTCGCACACATGACCACTTCAGGGTCATGTGGGTTTTGCGCATGACACACACTTGTGAGTCATGAGGTTATTATGAGTTGATTTTGCACACATGACCACTTTAGGATCATGTGGGTTTCGCGCATGATACACACTTGTGAGTCATGAGGTTATTATGAGTTGATTTCGCACACATGACCACTTTAGTGTCATGTGGGTTTTGCGCATGACGCACACTTGTGAGTCATGAGATTATTATTAGTGCAGATAACCTTCGCACATAGAGGGTCATATGATGTAAGAGTTTCACATGGCTGCGCACTTGCACAGCCATAAGGTTTAGGGTTGTGGGAAGAGGTCTATATAAGGACCCATAGGGGGATGAGTAGATAGCTCTTCACGCAACCATCTTGTTATTTCCTATCTATAATTTATCAAATCAAACCTTTATTCCGCTCTCCACCTAGCGACCTCAAGTTGAAGTTGACTGTCAGATTCTTCTATCAAGTGCTCAGGAAAACTATTGGAATTGATGTAGTCGCAATAGTAGGGAGCAAGGCGTCTTGATAGACAGAATCGTATGTCGTTGCCGGTTGCACGATATCGATAGTCGAACCTTAACAGTTGCTTAGGTGACGCAACCAAATGTTACGATCCTAGGTGGTAAGCTGGTTTTGCATCAGGTAACTACTTCTCCTTTGGGTTAGATGGATATGACCAGGCCATTGTTATAGTCCGGTATGGGGCGTGGGGCTAATCTCAGCCACCAGGGTAGGAGTACTATTGCAATGAGTAGTACTAGGCGGGTTTCCACTATTGCTCTTAGGCCTAACCCTACCTTGTCTTGATAGCTGAACCCTATGGTTCCTATCACACAACGTCAATAGAGGAATGTAGAGGTAAAGAGGTAAAGTAATTGTATAGGAAAGAACTTAGATGGTTGCGTGAAGAGTCCTAACTACAGGTCGCCTAGAGGTACTTATATAGGCACTCTTCCCTCAACCCTAACCCTGGTGACTCACACCTATGAGTCACACGACCTTTATGACTCATAGTGAGTTATAGTATGAAATCCATCAGCTGACTCCTCTGAGTCAACTGTGCCACGTGACAACCAATCATAATACATAAAATAAGTTATGTGCCCTAAAGTGGTCACATGCGCGAAACCCATGACTTATTGTGTGAGTCATGTACGAAAATCATTACATCATATGACTCACAAATGTGAGTCATGCGCACGATCAACCAATCACAATATAACAATGATTGCACTAGAGTGTATCATGTGAAACCCGATGACTTCTAAGGAGTCATAGTGCGAAATATAATAACCTTGTGACTCATAACTATGAGTCATGCGAAATCCTGCCTTGCTTAGTAACCAATACTGACATTAGCCCTCTCCAATAATGGTCTCTGGTAACAATTTCCGGAGTCTTCTCCAGTCCATAGTGTCTAGCTACCTTAGAGTCGTGGCAACCTTTGGCTATAGTTGTCTGCCGCTGTTCCTTTTTATGGAATGTATAAGTGATTCTTATATTATATCAGTCGTTCAGTTACTGCCCTGTGACTTGGTAATGATTTGCCCTCATTTGTTAACGTTTTCAGTTGTTGCTTGCGTTCGTGCCTGTCTTTATCGTAATGGCCTGCCTCTTTGATGGTTTTTAATAATGTCTGGTCATATTTCCTAATATCGACCTTGGACATTATAGCATTAGACATACGGAGTATACCTTTCTCTTGTCTTGCTTGATATTCTATTTCATCAAGAAACTCATTTTCAGGCTGGTCCGCTCGCAAGTATGCCACCAGTACCTGGGTCTTTGTTGCAGCTGATCGTCTGGGTGATACATCTGTGCTTCCAAATCCGCCCTTGCTGCCTGGAGTTTCTGCTAGTCCGTCAACTTCTATCGCTTCAGTTATGTGTATGTTCTCAATGATCATTTGTACCATTCAGTCCCCTTTGCGAACCTGGCAATCTTGGTTTTCATGGTTCATTATGATAACCTTGACTTCTCCAGTGTAATCAGTGTTAATTACTCCTCTGCCAATGCTGATCTCAAATTTGGCTGCCATTCCACTGCATGGTGCCAACCATGTATATTTTCCTTTTGGTTATGTGACGGAAATGCCAGTTTCTACCAACCTTTGTCCTTTGACCAGAATTATAAAGTTATCTAGTGTGTACAGGTCGTGACCAGCTGCTAGTGGGGACCCTTTCGTAGGTTTTGTTACCATGCCCCCACGGTTTCGGCTATTTAAGCCTACTCAGATAAACTAAAATCTCTTTCTTTGGTATACTGGGCAGCCCACTACTCGCGGTCTTTACACCTTGCTGAAGGGTTCCCATACACCTCCCTTTTGCCCTACCTAACTGGGGCCGAACTAGTATTATTAGGTGGTATTCAGTGGATTCTTCACGCATCCCCTCGATTACTCCATGAGTCTATTGTGTCTATTCATTCTACAAAGCCTAGTCCAGGATCGGGACAGATTTACCCAGCTCCATTTAGCGTATGGACTAGGTAGCCGTAGTTCATCATTCCCTTCCACTTAATTTTTCCTGATGTCTGGAATCCTGTTCCGTTTCTCTAACTATTCCTTTGTCCAGTCGACCTGTTATATATTTCGTTCCTGGAAGGCTTCACATGATCCACGCTAGACTGATTTCACCTTGTCAGTCTTAAGAAGTTCCTAGTCAGCGCTAGTCTGTCCACTCTTCCTTGGATCTCTTGTAAGGATTCAGGGCTTTGTAAGGATGCGGGTTTAGTTGACTGTCTTCCGTACTGAGGTCCGATATACATCAAATAACGCGCTCCGCTTTCGTCTTTTTGAGTTTCAGGATCCCAGAGTTAGTCCCGGACTACCACGAGCCGCCGTGTAAGTTAATCGTTTCTTTCTCGCTGTTATTCTTAGGTCTGCGATACTCCCATAGATCTGGATTGCTTTTCGTAACTCTCACTTTGGTTTTGAGTTTCCCACGGAGAAGCGCGGAATACCTGCTACTAATACCTGCAGAGGTCGTGCCCCTTTGTTGATTTCGGTTTTGGTAAGGGTTCCATAACCGTGCACCCGGTAGCCGTCGCTGCCGGTACTTGAAAACCTCTTTTTAGGTTTCATTCACGTCATTCAGGTCCCAAATTCTGGGCTGGTTGACTTGGTTCACCCTGGTTGTGGGTGCTTTTTGCCCCTTCATTATCAGTGGTCGTCGAGATTGGGGTTTGAAATTTCCCTGTTTTTGTCCTATAACTGATACCTGGGTCTGTTTCCAGCAGAGGTTCCAAGTATGGCTAGCCAACGTGCATGGGGTGCATTGTTTGGCTTTCATTCGCTCTTCAATTTTGTCCTCTGGGATTCCTTTATGAGCTTCAACCCAATTTGTGTGCACAACCTTTCCTTCACTAGGGGCTCATTTCCCTTTTTCCGCTTCTTTTTTCAATTTATAGGCGGCTTTTTCAGCTGCCATATAGGTTTTTCATTTTTTATATCCAGCAGTGGTCTTGCTAGATTTTGATTCCTCCTGCCATTTTCTTTTCTGGGAGTCCATTTTTCCCTGATCATTTTTTCTGAATAGCCCGTCTTGTTCCAGGAACTATTTGTCCGCTTTGGTAACTCTGCGGACTGCCTTTATCCATTCGCTATCCAAGTCTATATTTTGATATAATAGCGTACGCATGGCTTGAATAGGAAGTTGCCGCTGCATGATAGTTCTTCAAGCGATGCTGGATCCTTCTGCTTCGATGTTGTGGTTATTCATGGTAAGGAGATACTTCTCTATATCCCCTGTATACCTAACCTTCTCCATCTCGGCTAAGTCTTTTTGTGCCTTGTGCAGTACCGAGAATCGTTCTGTAAGTTCGGCCCCGAAGGTGACCCAGAAATCGTAACCCACATGCTTTGGGATTCCGAGGTCCTCAGTCATTTTCTTCCGATATGTTATCGAGAAAGGTGCCACCTCGGTTCCTTCTATTCTTTTTAACGCATTCTTGATGCGTTGCTCATCATTTCCCCATTGCCATGGGCTTCTCCCAAAGTAGTCCTCACAATTTAATTATGTTACTCGCCCATCCTGTGAAGACTTATTCTCAAACTTGAAAGGTGGATCTGCTTGGCAGCGGTTAGTCCAGGATAATGCTTGCCCCAGTCAGTCCACTCATACATCTGCTTCGGAATCGAACTTTCGGCCAGGTATGGGTCTTCGTGAAAGCTCCCACCTCATCGTGAGGGGCCGACTCCGTCTTAAGACCACGGGTCATCGTCTCCAGGGCTCGGTGCATTGGACGGAGGAGGCATGGGTGTTTCCTTTCTGCTATTTCCGTTTCCATCACCTCGATCAACATTCTTTCCTTTGTCTCTTCGGGGAATGAACTGATACTCTTCTCCGCCATCGGCCATGGTCCGTTTTTCCAAGCCCGCATTTTACACTGGCTGTGGCGCTACTTTTTCCTACACACTTGGTGGGTTCCTTGCAACTTGTAGTTGCAGTAAAGCTTTATTCATCCGAGTCAATATTCAATTTACTTGCCTGGATGCGGCATTTTGCCGGAGCACATAGGCCTACCTTTCTGAACACTCTTGTGCAAGGCGCTGGTGCAGTTCTCATAACTCCTCTCTCGTCTGCTGATGTTCTTTTTGTGCAGCCACTTGTCTTTGCAGGAGTTCTGCTTTTTGCCTAGCCAAAGCCTGTTCAAGGTGGTGGTCTCGATCCAGCGACTCTTGTCCTGTTGCCCTGATGTTAGCATGAAGTTGAGTACTTACAGCTTCATGGTGTGCAGCCCGTGCTTCCTGCGCCGTCAACTTTGCCTCCAACCGTTTGGTGGTTGCATCTTGCAGTGCGGCGGTTTCAGTTGCTAACATTTCAAGTCCCGATATGACCGGTTTCATCTGTTCGCCAATGATCTGTTCCCTATGAGTTATCAGTTAAGCAAGGTGCTGTAGTTGGTTTGCCTGAATCTGAGTTTGACCAGATAGTTCACGGTAGGCCAGATGTTGTATATCAACCGATTCCATGAGGGTACGGTTGAAGTAGCTCATTGCCTGGCCTATATGTTCTGCTAATATTTCCATAACTGGATTCCTGGCATCGGGGTGACTGGAACTGCTTGATCGAGTTCTAAGGCCCGACTTTCTGACTCGACATGGCTGTTAAAGGTGGTTGAGTGCCAAAGGTGACCTGGAGTGTCCTGGTGCATGGTCACTACCAACCAAAGAAACTTCTTCTATGTTGAACAAGGCTTTATCCGTGTCGACAGTCACTTGTAGGGCCATCTCGTTTTATTGGGACTCTGGATGTTTTCCTAGTGTCCCAAGAGATGGGTTGAAGGAGTGGGAGGTAAAGCTGAATGAACTGTAGTTCCTTCTTCATCAGTATCGTAGTCTTAGAACAGTTTCCACAGGAAGGTGGGAGCGTAGAAGTCTTTGTAGATTTCCTGGATATTTGATTAGGTAGGAATGAGTAAGGGATCGGTGGACTGGGAGGGTTCCTGAGGTATATAGAATTGAATCTCCGAGAGGGAGTTTGGAGTATTTCTTCAGATGAGGAGATGTATTTAGAGGGATGTGGTTCGAGAAGCAGCTAGTCGTGGAGTATGGAATCAGCTATGAGCTAGTGTGATTGCTGAGATATGACTTGGAGGTGTCCAGTAGTCATGTAAAGAGCCTTGGTAACAAGGAGAAATATCAATATACTGTTAAGTGTTGTCGATTCTAAGGGTACGCGAATCAGACTATGCTTAAATCTTGCTTCGTAAACAGAGATTGTCTAGGAAGGCTCGTAAGTAAAGATTTTTGAGTAAAAACTTATGATATTGATAAGATCTCTTCTCTGTTGCTTGATGATAGCTAAAGCTTAGGAGGCACTACGATAATTATATCCCGCGTCTGAGTGTTCCCGGACTACAACTGGTTTATATATAACGAGGTATTTTCTTCCCAACCTTCGTCTCTTAATCTGCGAGTGAACCTGCTTTGACCCTGAAACTTTCTCTTCGACCACAGATCTAATAGTATGATCAGAGCTTCCGACTTCTCTGAGGGTGTGGACCCACTTAGTCAGAGTTGTCAACCTTCTTTCGGCTGTTAAGATATGGCCGCCCAGTTTGGAATGTACCAATAACATCTTAGAACTCCCAGGGCCCACCTTGGTTGTTGGCCGGGTCTGCTTCATGCTGTCTTATTCCGCTCTACAGCTGGCTTTGAGGATGACTAGTGTTCACGATCGGGCCAATACCTTCTTGTCTTCACTGCCTCTCCTTATCAACTTGTTCCGATAGGTTCATTGACCTAATAGGCCAGACGGGAGCATCTGTGTACACACGGTGTGTATCAGAGTAGCCTACTTCAATCGCGCATTCATACCCATCTAGGACTACCCGTGCTCTCTTAACTTTAACTGGGTGTAACTCTGCGAGTTCTGAAGGGAATCGCTTCGATCCAATTCCCAGACGTAGCCAGAGAGGCCCTCACATATACCCGGCGGAAATCATCCGGTTCGATGGACGGCGACTATATATACGGGGTTATGTCACAAATCACGACTTAGCAATATGGAATGTTTCACATGAGTCACGATTTGGGAGATCATTTATTATTACGATGTTTGGTTTGATTTATGTTTATGGTTTCATTACTTACAATTGTGAGGTCATATGACATTATAACCTTCGCACCTGACTACAAGTATGAATCCGTAGTTTCACGCATGTGACGCGATTAGCGCACATGACCTTTTATGGAAATGGATACTATGGGGATTCTATACTGTGACTCAAATTATGAGTCATAGGATGTTTGTTACACTATGATGCACACGTGAGTCATAGTAAAGAGGTGACTCATATAGTAAAGTCACCAGGGTTAGGGTTGTGTGAAGAGCGCCTATATAAGGAGGGTCATGGACACAGATAGCTAGCTCTTCACGCAACCACCTAAATTACTTCCTATGTTATACTTTTACTATTAGTTCAATCGATACTATATTCTTATGACGACCATCCGTTTATATCACCGACCGCAAGGTGATTTGAGGAACGTATCGCTAAGTAGCAGTCGCAAGGGCTAGGAGTGAGAGGACTCAGCGTTCCCAAGGCGGCGTAAGGCTACGAGACCTGACGAGCGGTAAAAACAGCCGTATGTATCGTTACCTGTCGCAGTTGAAGGAGATAGTGTGCCTGTCCGGCAGACTAGGGATAGGGTTGTAACATTTGGTTGTGTCTTTTGCGACACTTAACAAATACAAAACGGATCCACCTATAGATACCGAGGTACTAGACTTCAACGATTCACAGACTTTCTTAGGACTACAAGCAATACTTGGACAAGCATTAAGTGAGATATCGCGAGAAGGATCCCATAGTTCTCCAATCCCGGTCACCCCAGAAGCAATCTCAAGATCAGGATCAGTAAGCTCCGGAGCATCCCCAATACAGAGAATGTCGGGGGTAGCAGGACCTGCAGATACAATAACTATTACGAGTGAACAACTCTAACAGTTGATCAGAACGGTTCAGGAGAATCGACAGGAACAGACTATGCGGAGGCCAAAAATCAAAACCACGGATACATTTACAGGAGACCGTACCAAATTGTGAGCATGGCTAGTCCAACTTGCAATGTACTACACAGCACTAGCATGGGGAGAAAATGAAGACGGATTAAACGTTGACTTCGCCAAATCCCTACTGACGGAATCAGCAGGCAAATGGATTACTCCATATGTGGAAGGAAAGACCCCTGCCAAATGCAATGGCTGGGCAGGATTTCAAGCCACTATACGCATCCAATTCGGCGACGTGGATACTAGGGAAACAGCAAGAAATAAAAGCGAGAAAATCAAGGAAGGTAGCCGGATTGTGACTTAATTCAGGAACGAGTTACGACTATTGGCAACAGCGGCATAATACGACGAAGTAACCTTGGGAAGGGCCTTCCTAAGAGGCTTACACGAAGAAATTCAGAACGCATGGGCCATGAAGGCTCAAAACTTCACGATGACAGAGGAAATGGCTGTATGGGCCATTAATCAGGAAAACCGCTTGGACGTTATCAAACATGTGCAAGGAAGGTCAAAAACCAAAACATACGACAAAGCCAGAAACTACGACGGCACCTTCAAGACCCAACGACTACAGGAGTCTCGCGGAGATCCAATGGAACTAGATGCGACTAGGCGAAGACAAGCTCTTAACATATCAATGACCGAATATTTGAGGAGAAGAAACAACAATCTGCATATGGCATGTGCAAAGCTATGACACATGATGAGAAACTGCACCAACCGAAAAGACAAGAAAGAATACCCGGCGAGCAGAGTCAGGAGGGCTCCGAACCTACGATGGAAACAAAGAACTGCAATTAGCGAAATGGATCACAAAAGCGAAAAGAACGAAGAAGAACAAGATGACGGTCCCCAGTAAGCGATGGTCTGTGGGACAAGGGGAAAAAGAAACCCATCGTGATACGAAACTTGTTCTTGGCACTAAACAATAATGTAACCCGTATTGGTTACTATTATTAAGGCTGACAAGGCTAACGGAAACTAGCTGGGCTAGTAAAGGGTTAGTTTATTTTGTTATTGGTTTCAAGTATCGTTTGATACTCAGTTTGTTTTATGTTGGGTTTTATGTATCAGGCTGACACCCGATATGTTTTATGTTTGGTTTTATGTATCAGGATGATACATATTTTGTTTGTTGTACCGTTTAGGTGCATCAGGCATTTGTTTTATTGGAGGATTTTACAAGTGGAGCTTGGTTATATCCGTTGATAGGAAATCAAATAGAAGGATATGGAAAGCTTCAGAAAAGCGAGATCATGTATTTAAGACTGCCCCACATGAGCTTAGATAGGGCAGACTTCGACAGACAGGGTTTCAATATACTTAGTTGAGCAGTTACTTCTTTTCAGTTCGCACGAAACCACACCAAGTAAGTCTAGAACTTAGCGAGGATGCCGATATACTACTCGACTGCGGTTAAACAACTTATCGAGATCTCCGGTAGTAATACTCACTTGAAGTCCCCACAGTTTAGAATCTGAGTTACTATCGTTATACCTTATCGAGACGCATTCCTCTTGGTGCCTGATATACCCAGGGGAGTGTTACATTTTTTTAACCCCAACAAGTAGTTGAGTTAGAAGCAGGCAGAGGTTAGGAAATCTAAGGCTTGAAAGATGTTGCCCAGAATAGGTGACGAGAGACTTCAGATGAGGTCAGGTAAGCAAATCCTGCGACAGGAACTTACCAAAAAGAAAAGCAGTCAGAGCACCAAAGGCGAACAATCTATGGCATCCAGCTTCATAGTAGACGAAGCAGGAAGAGAGTTATCACGAGACCAAGGAAAGCAATTGCTAGCGGAATCGGGTAAGGAACTTGACTAAGAAAAAGCGAGAACTCCAGGAGAGTTCCCCGGTACGCCAAAGGGATTGAAGGAAAAGCAACAAGCATCACCCAAGGACGATCCAGGAAGCTCAGATAGCGAAGAGAGCTCCGATAGCTCTAGTGATTCTGACGACATGTCGAATCCAGGACCTCGTAATGCGCCAGTGGCTAGAGAGTCAACTCCAGCAACTACAGCCAAGCTTAGCATCAAGGTTCCTACACCAAAGAAGTTGAGTGATGAAGGAGAAGACCTTAAGCCAGAAGCGTTCGATCGTTGGTACCAGTGAGTCCAGTTATACCTAAGACTACACTGAGTCAAGTCCAAAACAGACGGAGTAGGAAACTATTGGATATTGTATACAGAAGGGAGAGCTCAAAAAGCAGCTTCTCAGGCAGCAGAAAACTATGGCGAAGATCTAAACAGAGATCAGCATATGGATTGGTTAAGAGAACGATTCCAGTCATCCAGACAGAAGGATGACCTTTACAAACGATTCCACAAGATTGAAAAAGTCAAGAATGGGAAGACACAGCGCATCACGACGGTGGCTAAAGATCTGTTGATGTACCGATCACGACTACCAGAAGGCAATATTTCCGAATCTGCATTCATCCTGAGGTTCTTCCAATGTATGCACACTAGGCTAAGGCGAGATGTCGAAACATGGTATGATTCTAGCGAAACAATCCAGACCACGATAGCCTATGCACAGAGAGTCAATACAATCCTCCACGATATAGGAGCCTATGGAAATGATAAGCAGAAAGATCGATACAAGGAAGACAACTCCAAGAAGGACAATAAACCCCAATAGAGGAAAAAGGAATCTAGCAAAACAAAGACCACAAGAGAAAAAGGAGCTTGCTTTACCTGCGGTGGTTAAGGACACATGGCAAAGGATTGTCCCAACAAAAGCGACAAAGGCAAAGGAAAGACGCCTAAAATGGAAACATCATCGAACCGAGTTGAAGAAGTCAGCAGCGAAGATGAAGTTTATGTCAATGCCATAGAAGTTGAGAACAATGCATCAGCACAGAACATGCTACCTAAGGGTGATAAGAGCCACACAGCATTGGAAGGAACGATCCTGATTAACGGAAAACAAGCGAGAGTCCTATTCGATACAGGAACAATAGGAACAGACCTATTAAGTGCAACCTTTGTCACTACACATGGAATCCCATGTAACGAAATGGCAACCCCTGCAACCATTCATATGGCCATGAAAGGGTCACGATCTGAATCCCAGAAAGAATGTAACGTCAACATAGCAATTGGGAAGATGAAGACTACAGGCAATAAAATGATGGTGGGAAACTTAGCCAAGTATGACGCTTTCATTTGAATGCCATTCCTGTCACGAAATAAAGCATCAGTCGAATGTGGAAAGCTAAGAATTCACTTTGCTGACCACAAGATATGGGTCAATTGCACGCCAACAAGTGCCAGAATTCGAGAAGCTGTGAAGAGCACAGAAGAGATAATGGAACAATACCCGTAGGTATTCCCAGTTCCGATTCCTGAAAGGTTGCCACCTTTAAGGAAGATCAACCACCGAATCAGATTAAAGGATGCAGAGAATCTGAAGACGATGCCAACATACTCAGTACCAGAAAAGTACGGTATTCGACTCAAAGCATGGCTGGACCAGAAACAGCGAGAAGGAGTCATTGAAAGGGCAGAAGTGCCAGGAGCAGCACCAATGTTTGTATCAGTCAAAGGGAAGACTGATGGCAGGATCAGATGTCTAGCGGACCTTATAGCGAGAAATGACAATACACGGAAGGATGACGAACCTATTCCGAACCAAAGGAGATTACTCAATGCACTAGCAAGGGCGCGAATCTGGAGCAAGATTGACCTAAGTGACACCTATTTTCAAACAAGAGTGCACCCTGACGATGTTAAATATAACAGTTTCAAAACACCATTTGGGGGTTTCGTTAGCAAGGTTATGTTACAAGAAGACATGAATGCACCGGAACATTCATGAGGATCATCACAGATCTACTCGCCGACTACCTGAGAGAATTCGTGTGGGTATACATCGACGATATACTCATATTCTCCGATACAGAGTCCGACCACTTGAAACACATTAAAGCGGTCTTTGACAAGTTGGAAAAAGCGGAGTTCTTTGTGAGCAGAAAGAAGTCAGACTTCTTCGCTAAAGAATTGCAAGTACTAGGCCATGTCATCGATGACAAGGGGCTTAGAGCATCACCTGAAAAGATCAGGAGGATTGAGGAGTGGGAAACACCGAAGAATAAGCAGCAACTTCAGGAGTTCCTAGGATTGGTAAATTACATTAGCCAATTCCTACCACATATCGCCACTATCACGGCACCCTTGACAGACCTTACCGGAAATGAGGAGTTTGTTTGGACACCAACACATGATCAATGTATCGTGAATGTGAAGTAAATCGCTAAACAGAATCAGGTCATGAGACCAATCAACCATACCTCAGGACATAAGATATGGCTCATTACGGATGCCTCTGACTCAGGGGTAGGAGCTTGGGTAGGACAATGAGACACACCTGAAACGGCGAGGCATGCGGCATTGCACAGCAGGAAATTCACCCACTCACAAATGAATTACAGAACTACCGATAAGGAGGCACTTGCCATTATGGATGCCTTAACATCCTTCGATCATATTCTTGCTGGGCATGAATATAGATCATAACCGACCACCAACCACTGGTGTACCTAAAGACAGCCAAGAACCCCTCATGCAAATAATTGAGGTGGCGAACCCACTTGGGAAAATACGAGGCAAAGATATGTTATAGGCCTGGGAAGGGAAACTATTTAGCTGATGCTCTTTCCTGTCTTTATGAGCAATTTGACCCAGAACAAAACTACGCTCAAGACCCTACCAAGGAAGAAGATTCAAACCCTCATAACATACCTTTTACATCCTCAAATATGTCACGCTTCGAACCACTTCCTGGCTAAGAACCACTTCCATCAAATAACCCAAATTGCTCTATCAGGGCAGGAAACGATTAGGGAGACAGAGTCACCCTAGAGATTAGCGATGATGAGACAAACCATGTGGCAATGCACTGGAGCGCATGCTACGATCGTCAGTTTACCATGCATGAGGACGAGAAACTTCGAGACAAGATAGTTCTACCCAAGCTAGTCTCTACCTACGAAGAAAGGAATAACATCTTGCTACATCCACGACCGGTATTGGACCTGCATGCTATCAGACGACGTTTGAACGAACAACTAGGAGACATGAGTTCGGATTATCAGGACCAGGAGAGTCCTTACCAACAACTACCAAAGGAGCCTAAGCGGCCCCTCTACTCCAATGCGGCACTAGGCCAACTAAGGCTTATACTAGTCATCGAACCACCTACCCTCCCTCACCACCAGCGTTCACTCTACGAGCCCTACAAGAACGAGGAGGAGGAAGTACCACGCCTGGAGCGAGTACAGGATGAACGGGATACGGCAGCAGTAGTGGCAGAAATGAGCAGCCAATGGGGAAGACAGATGGTGGAAGCCTACAGGAACGATGATCTATACAAACAGGCTTCTGACGCTAGCAATACCGGAAGAGGCGGCAAGCTATCCCACTATAGGATCGGTAATGGACTAATGTATGCAACGACCAGGGGTGGTCAAGATTGCCTATACATACCTAAGGGACATGCCGTGAATGGGATGACACTTAGGGAGATCGTTATTGATGAGATTCACAACCGAGGACACCATAGCGCAGATAGGAACCTACGCTATGCTATTGAATACATATTCTGGCCCGAGATGAGGAAGGATTTTTGAGACTATGTTCGCAAATGCGATTTATGCCAAAGGAAAATGGAATGCAACAAGCTACCTGAAGGAGAGGCACAGTCTATGCCAGTACCCTCCCAGATATTCACCTCCTACGCTGTCGACTTTGCAGAACTATTCAACAAGTCTGGAAACAACAAGTACGATACAGTACTAGTAGTGGACGATTGGGCGATTGGATTCACTTGGTTTATCCCTACACATTCAAGCAGTCAAGCTATAGAGACCCTAACCCTCTTCCAGCACCATACTTTCACTCCACATGGAGTTCCTACATCGATGATTAGCGATGCGGACCCACATTTTACATCATGATTTTGGGCCCAAAGCATGAAGTCTTAGGGGATCAAGCACATCAAGGCAGTACCCGGACACCACATAACCAATGGCCAGGTTGAGAGAAATATTAGGGAACTTAAAAGCGCCTTGAGGAATGTTCTTAACAAGCGCCAGAAGAACTGGTTACTTGCGCTTGACGAGTTAGCAGCCTACGAGAATGCAGGACATTCTGATGTCCTGAACATGTCACTATACAAAGCAGTGTATGGACGAGATTACCCTATGCTGTCGACTATCAGAGTCAGAAACACCCAGGTGCCTGCCTTCGATGACTTTCAAAACCGACACCAGGAATTGCGAAACGAGGCCTACCAATTCGTCAAGATGGCGAGATTCAGGAGCACCAGGATTGCAGCAAGAAGAAGGACCACCCACAAACACATTAATGTGGGAGAACGATTGTCAGTTTGGGGGGACCTGTTCGCTACAGAATCTGGTAGAAGCAAGAAACTGGATTCCAGATGGCGACGACCCTTCGAGGTGTTGGAATACCACTCCTACACACAGAACTATACAGTTAAGATAGACGCTAGGATTTACCGCCGCAAGGAAGGGGTATTTCATTGCTCGACAGTAAAGAGGTTCATGGAGAACGATAATGAGATGTTCCCTTGCAGAGCCCATACGAAAACAGGGCCCATCCTCATTGAAGAAGTACCGGAATGGGAAGTTGAACTAGTGTTGGACCACCACCAGCACTATGGACGTGACCAGTTCCTTATTAAATAGAAAGGTTATGCAGATTCTGAGATCAGCTGGGAGCCTGTCGAAGGATTGGAGAACGCTATGAACCTTGTCCAGCAAAGGTGGACAGTCAATTGTCCAGGAGATGAATTCCCTATCATTACTGGATATATCGAGACGGGATTCACGCCAAAGACACCTGTATACGCGGAATTTGCTGATGAAAGAAAGGTGGACGATGGATTTTGGAAACCCTACTTGCAGAGCGACTATGACGACTCTGGAGTCTCTGATGATGGCGAGGTTATCAGAACTTGGTTTTGATTAGGAAGTGATGTTCGGAAATTTGTTTTTTGAGTTTTTCTTTTTGGAAACAGTTGTTTTGTTTCCGGGGTGTAACCCGTATTGGTTACTATTATTAAGGCTGACAAGGCTAACGGAAACTTGCAGGGCTATTATGGGATTAGTTTATTTTGTTATTGGTTTCAAGTATCGTTTGATACTTAGTTTGTTTTATGTTGGGTTTTATGTATCAGGCTGACACCAGATATGTTTTATGTTTGGTTTTATTTATCGGAATGATACATATTTTGCTTGTTGTACCGTTTAGGTGCATGAGGCATTTGTTTTCTAGGAGTTTTTACAAGCGGAGCTTGATTATATCCGTTGATAGGATATCAAATGGAAGGATATGGAAAGCTTTGGAAAAGCGAGATCATATATTTAAGACTGACCCTCTGGAGCTTATATAGGGCAGACTTCGATAGACAGACTTTCAATATACTTGGTTGAGCAGTTAATTCTTTTCAGTTCGCACAAAACCACAGCAAGTAAGTCTAGGACTTAGCGAAGCAGGCGATATGGTAATCGACGGCTGTTAAACAACTTATCGAGATCTCCGGTAGTAATACTTACTTGAAGTCCCAACCGTTGGGGATCGGAGTTACTATCTTTATACCTTATCGAGATGCATTCCTCTTGGTGCCTAATATACCCAGAGGAACGTTACAAATAAGGAATCAGTGGAACACGAAAATGACCTTGTCATGGTAAAAATGCGACTACATGGCAGACACAAGTTATCAGCCTAAACGGAATGATTGACTCAGGAGCGACTGAGGACTTTAATGATAAACACGTATGCGAAAAGTACGGCATGCCTATGGCAACGGCCAAACAATAAAGAGAGATTTACCTGGCGGACGGCAAACTCAGCGCGATGGGTCCTGTAACCCATCCAACGACAGTACCTATGGACATCGGTAGTCATAGTGAAATGATTACCTTCCAAGTGGCAAATTTACAAAACCATGAAGCAGTTCTTGGAATGCCATGGTTGAGAGAACATAGCCCTGCAATTGATTGGGGAAAGGGGACCATCACATTTGATAGTGAGAGATGCACGACCTGGAGTTTAAAAGAGTCACCGAGGGTCTTTACATTCCCAGAAGTGGAAGCCTAGAGAACTTAGATATGAAGTTCTCAACGGTTCAGGCAAAAACGGATATACAGATCCTAGTCAAAAGGTTGACTAAAGATGCAACGATGCCTACGAGGGGCTCACTGAGGGCGGCAGGACACGACCTGTATGCTAGCAAAAGAGCCACGATACGAGCCAAAGGTCAAGATGTCATCTGAACTTGAATACTCATCGCATTAGCACAGGGCACTTAGGGGCGCATTGCTCCACGAAGCGGGTTAGCAGTCAAGAACAGGCTTACAACCAACGCGGGTGTAATAGATGTGGATTATACAGGTGAACTGAAGGTAGTAATGGTGAACCTCAGGGACGAAGACTACACAGTCAACTCCGGTGACAGGATAGTACAACTGATATGTGACAGATACCTGGACGGGGAATGCAAGGAGGTTGGGGTAGTTGCAAAGACTGAACGAGAAGTTAAAGGATTCAGAAGTACAGACCATAAAAGAGACTGGGACAGACACGAATCAGAGGGTACCCGGGAAGAAACAAAAAAGTACCGGAAATGAATAGAGATCTGCGAGATCTCGGCTCAAGCCTTTGGGAACTTCTACAGAAGCGGAGAGATCACCGGAATTCTCAAGTGGAACCAGGAGGACCGCTAATGCGATTTCAAGGAAATGAATGTCAGTACCGAACTGGCTATTAAGGCCCAATAGTACCAAGGAAAGGAACCCTAGGAACGGATGTTACCATAGGTATATCACCAATCCCTGGAGCTCTTTGAAGAGAGAGAAAAGACCACGTTACCGCCTTACAGAAAAGGAGTGGACCACGAGATTAACCTAGAAAAGGGAAAGATAATCCCAGCAAAGAGCATATATCCACTAGGAGCAGTGGAACAGGAAGAATCGAGAAGCTATTTGAAACAGAATCTGGAAAGGGGATGGATACGAGATTCCTTCGCGGAAATAGGAGCACCCATCCTTTTCGTCAAGAAGAAAGACGGAAAATTACAACTATGCGTGGATTACCGAGGATTTAATGAAGTCACGAAAAAGGATCTGTACCCACTACCACTAATCGGGGAAGCCTTAGATAGGCTAAACAGTGCCCAATACTTTACCAAGCTGGATATTAAGGATGCATACCACAATGTGCCAATCTAGAAAGGAGACGAATGGAAAACTACATTCGCGACACGATACAGAACTTATCAATACTTGGTAATGCTATTCGGCTTGACCAATGCACCGGCAAATTCCCGAGGTGGATCAATCAAACATTACACTGATTCTTGGACATGTGCTGCATAGTATATTTGGATGACGTACTGGTGTACTCAAAAACAATGGAGCAGCACCAGAAAGACGTGGGAAAGATCCTGGAAGCTATTGGAAAATCTGGAATGAGAATCAAGCCAACTAAGTGTGAATTCCACAAGACAGAAGTGGAATACTTAGGGTTTATTATTGACCAAGAAGGAGTCCGGATGGATCCTAACAAGACAGCAGCCATATGGGAATGGGCAATTCTGAAGAACAAGACCGATATCCAAAGATTCATGGGATTCTGCAACTTTTACCGAAGATTCATCGCGGGGTTTAGCAGGACACCAAAACCTCTATAAAATCTGACAAAGAAAAATGCAAAATGGAAGTGTAGTAAAGCGGAAAGTGAGGCATTCGATAGGATGAGAGAAAAAATAACTTCAGCACCCGTACTCACCCATTATAATCCGGAAAGACCGATCATTATCAAAACAGATCTATCGAAGTTTGTCTGTTCTGGGATTTTATCGCAACAGTACGAAGACGAGAAATGGCGGCCAGTGGCATTGCGATCAAAGACAATATTAAATGCGGAATGCAACTACGATATTCACGACAAAGAACTATTGGCCATAATACCGGCACTCAAGGAATGGAGAAGATATGTGTTGGGAAGCCATAATAAGACAAGGATCCTCACTGACTATAAGAACTTGGTCTCTTTCAGGACACCAATAGATCTTTATGAACGACAGATCCTCTGGAGTGAGAAGTTAAGCTAATACAATATACGGATCGAATATCGGCTAGGAAAGGAAAGCGGCAATCCAGACGCATTAACAAGGAGAAGTCAAGATGCACCAGAAGAAGATGACGACAGGATCAAACAGAAACAAAGGATCCTATTACCACAAGAAAAATACTTTGAGGAGATAAGGATACAGGAAATGGATACGATTAGCTTTCCCGGAGAAGAGATGAGATATCTTAAGTAACAGAGTGGGAAGGACCCTTACATACAAGAGATAAGGAAAGCATTGGAACAAGGAACAAAAGAAATGAAGGATGTAGCCCTGGGGCTATGCCTGTGGAAGAATGACTGCCTATTGTACCAGAACAAGATTTGGGTACCAGAAGAGGAAAAGATAAGGACAGAACTTATCAGAAAAAATCACGACATTCGGCAAGCCCGACATGAAGGGACAGTGAAGACCACGGAACTCATCAGCCTCAGTTATTACTGGCCTGGAATAGGAGAAACGATCAAAAGATATGTCAAGAACTGCGACATTTGTCAAAGAAGGAAATCATCTCGACATGCTACGTATGGTCAACTACAATCAAACGAAGCACCAGATAAGGCATGGAAGTCGATATCCATAGATTTTATTACAGATTTACCAGAATCGGACGGCTAGGATCCTATCTTGGTAGTCATCGACAGACTGACAAAAATGAGTCACTTTATTGCATGCTGGAAGCATATGACAATAAAACAATTTGCGCAAACCTTTGTAAAAGAAATCTTTCGGTTACATGGATTGCCGCATGTTATCATCACCGATACGGGAACACTGTTCACCTCTGACCTGTGGAAGGAGAGAGCCTAGAGGTAGGGAATTGAAAGGAAACTGAGCACGGCTTACCACCCGCAAACGGATGGATAGACTGAGAGAACCAATGCCATCCTGCAACAATATCTGCGAGCGTACATCAACTATCAACTGGATAATAGGAACAAACTATTACCTTTTGCAGAATTTGCATACAATAACGGACAACAAGAAACAATAAGACAACACCCTTATTGCAAACTATGGACAACACCCGAAACATGACGCAAGTGGTCATCTGATACCGGATCAGACGATACTTGCGAACGAAATGAATAAATGGCACGATACCATACGCGTGGAAATGATGGCCGCACAACTTCGACAGAAAGAAAATTATCATCAAGACAGAAAACCCGATCCGAATTTGAAACCTGGAGATATGGTATGTTTCCTACCAAGGAATGTAAGGACCACAAGACCATGCAAGAAACTCGATTACACAAAGATGGGGCCCTTCAAGATCTTGGCAAGAGTGGGGAACTGTGCATATAAGGTGGATTTTTACCCTTTGATGAGAATACACAACACCAGCAATATATCACTTCTCGAACCCTACCAAGACCAAAGATTCCGATCACAGATACAGTCACCACCACCACCAATTGAAATCGAAGGCGAAACAGAATACAACTTGAAGAAATAGTCAATTCACGACTACATTACGGAAGACTCCAATATCGAGCGAAGTGCAAAGGATATTCTCCAGATCATGATAAAGTTTAGTACACAGTGGAAAACTTCGAACACGAGGAAAATGCAATCAAACACTTCCAAGAACGATAGCTAGATACACCAAGGCTGGGCAGAAATCAACAAGAAGCAACGAACGACGGTTGGGGAGACCCAATGCGAGAAATCACTACAACTTTCTGTGGCTATGCGACGGTAGAGGACCGGCAAAAGGCATTAGAACACAACGCGATGAGCTGGACAGCATGCTATGACGAGCATTGCAACATCCATAGAGGAGACCAGGAAGGCGCCAGCTACTGGCCAAAACAACCACATGCAGAAGCAGTATGGGAGGAGTGCTACCGAAATAATTGTCGAGCCCACCGCGATGCGAATATCCGGGCGGGATACTACCCCAGGCGTGGGGTAAAAGAGAAGAACGGAGCAGGAAGGATGCTCAGCGTAAGGAAGCCAGGAGGGGACGGTTGGAGACGGGTGAGGAAACCCGAAAACAATGATTCCGAGAGCCAACACACGGAGGAAGATATTGAATGCCTCCAAAGAAAAATTTCGGGTTTAGAAATCCCACTTGATGAAGCCCAAGGAACGATTAGACTCCAGGTGGAGATCCACGAAGCGCAACAAACCACCATTGCGCACCAAAAACGAACTTTCGTGGTGACAGACCTGATATTAGAGATGGTCAGGAAACAGTTACGCACAACGGAACAAATATTACGGAAGTTCCGTCACGATGTGTGAAGATTTGGGAACCAAGTAATGAAGCTTGGTGAATAGCTTGATGGGACTCAAGCAGAGGGGAGAGAGGAGCTATAGTAAAAAATCTTGACTTAGCAATATGGAATGTTTCACATAACTAACGATTTGTGAGATCATTTATGATTACGATTATTGGTTTGATTTATGTTTATGGTTTAATGACTAATGATTGTGAGGTTATATGATGTCATGACTTTTGCACCTGACTACAAGTATGAGTCAGAGGTTTTACGCATCTGACGCGATTAGCGCACATGACCTTTTATGGAAATTGGATACTATGGGGATTGTATACTACGACTCAAATTATGAGTCATAGGATGTTTGTTATATTAGGACGCACACGGGAGTCATAGTAAAGAGGTGACTCATATAGTAAAGTCACCAGAGTTAGGGTTATGTGAAGAGCGCCTATATAAGGAGGGTCACGGATACAGATAGCTAGTCCTGTGTTTTGTGGTAGGCGGGATGTCATGGGCTTGGATTTTTTCCAGTGCACAACTGCTTTTGGGTTTTCTTTTCCTCGTTTCCGTATCTTGAATTCCTATAGCACTTGGTTTTCTCCTTCTTCTCCTCGTCGCACTGTTCCTCCCTCTGTTGTATTTCCCTCTGTTGATTTTCCTGTTTTAACCCTGGGAGATCTCAATATTCACCTTCCTGCTGCAAACCCCCTGCAGGACTTCTCTGATCAGGAGCTTGCAGCCTCATCCCCGTATGCTGACAGGGCCTCTGCCATGGGTTTTTCACCCTTAAACACTCCTGGTGTCTTCACTGGTTTCCCTTTGGGTGGCTCTTCCCGCCCAAGTGTTATCGACCTTGCATTTGTTTCCCCTGCCCTTGCCCCCTATTTTCAACTGTGGGATACTCCCCTTCCCTCCACAGGTTCTGACCATGTTCCTATCTCCATTACCTTCACTCACCCTTCGGCAGCCACTCCAGCTCCAGCCCCTAACTGGGCTTTGACAGAGTGGCCACCATTGGAGGAGGAGCTTAAGGTGTTATCTGTCCCGGAGGCCCCCTCTCTCCCGACGGCCTCCTCTCTAAGTACCTGGTTCGACCGTCACTCCACCCGCCTCACTTCTCTCCTTATAGAGCACAACCCCGTGTCTTGTCCCTCCCTCCACGCCAAACCCTGGTGGTCTCCTCTACTCACGACTCTGCGTCGGGAGTTCCTCTCCGCTTTACGTATGGCTAGATGCCCTGACTGCCTGCCTGGTGCGCAAGACGCCGCCCTCCTCTCCAAGCGTGGGTACTTGAAGGTAATTAAGGCTGCAAAGAGGGCCCACTGGTCTGACCTCTTCCTGTCAACCACGCCCCGCACTATTTGGACCACTAAAAGGCTGGCCCTTGGCCGCCCCACCCCTCGTTTCCCCTCCCTCCCAGGGGCCGATACCCCTGAGGGTATGAACCAGGCCCTCCTTGACCATTTCTTCCCTCCTCGCCCTTCTATTTCCCTCCCCTCCATTCTGTGCCCACACGGTGACTGCCCCCCCCTCACAACTGAGGTAGTGGCTTCGACCCTGGCTCGCACATCCTCCTCCTCCACCCCCGGCCCAGACACGATCCCGTATTCTGTCTGGAAGAAGGTACATGCTGTCAACCCTTTGGTTCTCACCCATCTCCTTGGCCCACTCCTGCAGTTCGGCTTCCATCCTCCTTATCTAAAACGGGCAAATAGGGTTATCCTTGATAAGCCTGGCAAAGACTCTTATGATTCTCCTTCTTCCTTTCGCATTATTGTTCTCCTTCAGACCCTGTCCAAGCTCTTGGAAAGGGTTTCGCCACCCGCCTGGAGCCCATCGCCCGCGCCATTGGGCTCCTGAGTCCTAATCAGTGTGGCTCTCTTCCTGGTCTTTCCTCCTTTGATGCCTGTGCTTCTTTAGTTCACACTGTCCGCTCCTTTCATATTCCACGCCTCAAGGTCTCCACCCTCTTCCCCGATATTAAGGGTGGCTTTGACAATGTCGACTCATCTGTTTTGGCCGAGTCCCTCAAGAGAAAGGGGGTCAATCACTACCTTGTGGCCTGGGTCAGGTCTTTCCTCACTGGCCGCACCTGCTCTTTATTGTTTCAAGGTTCTCCAAGGAACCTTTCCCCTGTTTCTGTCAGCACCCCTCTGAGGTCCCCTGTGTCTCCTTTGTTGTTTGTTATTTATGTTTCTTCATTGCATTTTTCGGTCCCTAGAGGGCTTATTCTTTCCTATGTTGATGATTTTGCCATCACTGTAGCGTCTCCTTCTTATGGGGGCAATGTACGCTCCCTACAGTTCGTTTACTCCCGTCTGAAGCGTAGGGCCTCCATTCGTCTTGTGTCCTTCTCGGTCCCCAAGACTGAGTTGATGCATTGGAGGACTCCACTTCAGTGGGGGGCACTTGATTTTTCTCCAATCGCTATTGATTTGCTTTTGTTCTCCCCGCAGTCCAAGGTCCGTTGGGTGGGCTACTGGTTTACCCCTGCTCTCTCCACTCACGCTTATTTTTCCTGACGCCTCTCTCTTGCCCTGGGTGCTTTTTCCACTGTTCAGCGGCTGTCGCCCCCAGGGTCTGGCCTCTCCCCCCATTTGTGCCACAGGCTGCCTGTCTCCCATCTGTTACCTATTCTCCTCTATGGAGTAGACCTTCTGGTACACTCCCGCTCACTTTGGGACCGATTGAAGGTTTTTTGGCGTTCTGTTCTGCGATGGGTCACCAACTGTTTCCGATCCACTCCCACCCTGATCCTCACTACAGAAGCCTGCCTTCGCCCAGTCGCCTTCTTGGCCAGGCACCGTCTCCGCCTGGCCACCCTCCGGCTGGTGTCCTTCCCGCCCTCTGCCAGTCCTGCTGCAGCTCGCCTTCCTCCTGACTTTCCTTCGCTGCTATAATTCGGTGCACCAGATTCATTCCGTCACCTGTGTAGGCGTCTTCCCTCCAATGTTATGCCCCTGAGTTGGCGAACCTCCCCCCCTTCACCCCTGGTACGCACACACCTCTCAATTGATGCTCTGGTTCATCTGGCACTACCGCTCTGGGGCTCGTTGTCCTTTGCCCCCTTGATTAGGATGGTTCTGGTATCCTTTCCTCCCCCCCTGCCGCCTGCAACTGCCATGACCTCTGCCTACCGTGTTCTGCGCCAATAGGCCCATGATCTCCTTATGGATAACAGATTCTGTCCTGGCTTACTAACTTCTGCTAACAAAGCTAATCCGCATTGGCCAAATGTAGCTAATATGAAGCTGCAAAGAGGGTGTAGGTCCGTTCTAAAGACTTTTCAGGTACTAGGCCGCTCTGCATCCTTGAATTTTTCCTTTTCTTTTTTGATGATTTTCATTTTCGCTTCTAGAGTTCTGCGGGTTGTTCTCGCACATTCCAGACCATTTCCGTTTTAGATTAGCCCGCCACGGATGGGCCAGATCGCCCTGACCTAATGTGGTTAATTTAGACCTCTATCATCCACGGATCCTGCCAAGGCAAGAGCACGAGCTTGGACATTTTCTTTGGGTATTTTTCATTTGCAGTTTAGCTTTTAGTTTTATAGTATTCTTTTCCGCACATTTCTGTTTGGAGTTAACCAACAGTGGCTAGGCAGGTTTGCCCAAGCCCAATGTAGTCTACAGACACTTTCTTGTTTGCGTGCAGGCAGTTGAAGGTTAGCAGGCTATTCTTGTCCACGATCAGCTGTTTTTCTTTCGGGGTGTTTTCTGTTCTGGCTTTTAAGGTTCGCTCAGGGAATTTTCGCAGATCGTTCTTGTTCTTTTCTGGCTGTTTTTCATTTGAGATACGTTACCTCTGCTTGCTTTAGATTATTTTGCTCTTTAGATTTACACAGACGATTGTGATTCTTTTCCAGCTATTTTTGGTTCAGAGCCGCTTTCGAGGTTTGCAGGCGATTCTTTACTTGTCCGGTACTAGCTGTTTTCATTTGAGTTGTTTTCTGTTATGGCTTTCAAGGTTTACACTTCGAATTTACGCAAATCATTCTTGCTCTTTTCCTGCTATTTTTCATTTGGGGTTGCTCCTTCATTGCTGTTCCTATCGCAGCTTTTCACCTTATACCCAATCTGTTGAGCCTTAGTGGCAGCTTATATAATCTGAGAATAGTGTTCCAGGCCCTGAGCCCAAGAATTACCTGCATTTGTTATGGTCCGCTTTGCAGACCTACTTGAACTAGATTAGTCTCCGCAGTCGATATAAACCAATTTCTCTTGCTTCATGAACCACAAATGCACACAGCTCGTAGTCTGATTCAGTGAAATAGTTGCACAGCTGTGTTTAAGCTGGACCTCTCAGATGCAAATCCCAAAATTAGGAGTCTAGCTGTAATTTGGCAGCGCAGGCGTGCGCCAAAGAGATTGAATATGAAAGTGAGTGATAAGCTGGAAAAGCTCCTAGCCCTTAAAGAATGCATTCAGACAATTTCTATGATCTAGATTCAAGCCCCATACCACCCCCATAGCTACCTACAAATACACATATTCTGACAGAATCTATTTCCGAACTCCGTTTCCTACAATTCTATTGCTTCACAATTCGCCCGCACTCTATGTAATAGCAACGTCGGCGGCTTACAGCGGACAGAACACGCTCACCAAGGCAGGAGATGCAGACATGAAGGGAGGCAAGCCGCGGACGTGTCCGTAGGTCTCCGTCCAGGTACAGGTTAATTATAATGCTGCCTACTCTTGAGTCTGTCCCTTCTGTGTCTACTGCCCGTAGGAGATGGGAGGGAGGGCTGGGGCGGTTTTCGCCATGACTCAAAGCACCAGAGCCAGTTCCGGACAACCCTGAGTAGGGCCTAGAGTCAGCGGATGAGAGTATAGACTCCCATGATGGCGAATATGAGTGAAAGGATGGTCAGAGTGGGGAGAGCGGGGAGGAGTACGAGTTGGAAGATGTGGATGATGAGGATCTCTTGGCGGATTGGGGGGCACAGAGACCAAACGGGCATGAGTTCCAAAACTCGCCACCTACGATACTAACAATCACAGCCGGGAATACGTAAATTTCTAGCAGAAGGATTGATTACCTCAGACGGAGAACACCTGCCCCAGCACGTATTTGCCAAAGTCGGTTTACATCTGCGATTCTTTCCCGCTCGCCCACAGTATTGCATCCGCTAGGAACCTCAGCTATAACTCCAAACCACACAGAACCGACAACGCCGGAATTGGATAGCGGAGGTGGACAGCGTACTAGCAGCAGACGGAATATGGCCGCAGGGCTGGAGGGCAGCATTCTAGCATAAGTTTATGAGCTGATGTGGGATTGGACGATCTTAATGAATTCATTTCCAGACTCAATCACCTTGACTGAAGAAATCCGCAGGTGTTGGGGTAACGCCAGAAGTGAATTGTGCTTTCCTAACTTCGCCGATGCTACCTCAATTTCCAATGACCAGGTAAGTTACCCTCAATCGATAATGTGTATCTCATTCCAGACTAAACAAAGTGGCCAGCGGCCACAGGGTGAAGATTCAGGAAAAGCACAGTGGATGCAGATCTCAGTATCTGCATACAGCGAAGTGGGCTAAAACCGAACTCAGTAAGCTGGACATTGAGGATCATGCGCGCAGCGCACGAAAGGTGGAATACCTACTGAAGGAGGAAAGTTTCATCTGTCTATCTAGCAACCATGAGGTATCTTTGGACATTTCTCCTGATTAGTTCTAACCGGAGTAAGACTAAATTGATCTGACTTGGCGATCCGCCAGTTTCTTTTAGGTTTCTAGGATCACAGATTCCGGGTGTGATATTCGCAAAATTTTGCTCTAGTCCTAAAAGGAATAATATGATGGATATGGGGTTCTTTGGTAAGGCCGGCGGCCCGTTTATCTTTCGGACAGCAGCCATATTGTTTCATTCATTGCTGTACTGGCAGACGGGAATCTTTGTCAATCTGGTTGCTTTCACACGTGCCAATTGCGTAGGTAACATAAATAATGTGGACTTGTGGTTTTTGAAAGTGTGCTGCTCCCTTGGCGCCCCGGCATCCGGATACTTTGGGAAACCGCAAGTACTTGAGGTGAGTGATAAGTCAGCTAACGTGAAGCCAGGCCTGCTGGAGCGTCAGACACAGACATGAAGTAACACAGGAGAGGTCTGGCGTGGTCCAATAATTGAGCGGATCAGGAGCACATTGAAGGCTAAAATGGTGAAGGAGCAGGGAAAGCCCGTCCAGAGAACGGCTGGATATTCCAATAATGAGGATGCATTGAGACGGGAGTTAGGAAGTGGTCCGGGGGCGGATGAATTAAGAGTGGCTGGCAGCCTCCCGGAACCAGGAAGGAGCCGTGGTCTCTGGGTAAACTCAACCAGCTGGTTACTCTTTGTGAGTAACACTGCCTGCCTTAAGAAGTATGCATATGAGAGTATAATAAAATAATGAAATAAAAAAAATAAAGGATAAATGTCAAAAGAGGGAAGGCATTGGAATGCGTAGGGTGGATTGTTACAAGCCGGGAAGGAATTGGTAAGCCGCTGCACGAGTAAAGGTCAGTTCGGAGGTCACAGGAATATGTGCGGCGGACGGTCAGAAGCCAGGGGCGGACACAGAGAGGCCAGGAGCGGACGAGATGGATCCCAATGGGTCAGGAGAAGAAGGCAAGAAAGTGAAGACGTCCGCCGGACAAGGAAGGATAAGTAAGGATAGTGGTGGAGTCTGGGGCGAGATATGGGTTGGGGGAGGGACAGGGGAAGAAGTCAGGACGGAACGGGGTATCAGGGGAAGAAAGCAGGAGGCGATTGGAGTGGATGATCCGCGGCTGCTAGTGCTCACAATGCGTGTGCACAAGAGGTTACGCGCAGGGGGCCGGGTTGGTAGGGAGAAATATGCAGGGCAGCGCTGGATGCATCCGGACGCAAAAATGGGTGCGTCAGGACGGGCCAAGCTAGAGTCGATGCACCCTGAACTGGTCTTTATTTTATAAGTGCCTGGAACATCCAGCGCATGGGGTGAACAGGATGCATCAGCAAGCAAGGCAGTTTTTTTGCTGATGTGGTCAAGCTCCAGATCAGGTGAACCAACTACAGCACCATGCTCAACGGATAACCTGTAGGGAACAAATCATTGGCAAAGAGTTGAAACGATTTAACATTGGACTAGAAATGTTAGCAAAGGAAACCGCCGCACTCCAAGATGCAACCACCAAATGGTAGGAGGCAAAGTTGTGGCCAGAAGAAGATCGGGCTGCACACCATGAAGCTGTAAGTACCCAACCTCATGTTAACATTGGGGCAACAGGACAAGGGTAGCTGGATCGAGACCACCACCTAGAACAGGCTTTGGCTAGGCAAAAAGCAGAACTCCTGGAAAGACAAGTGGATGCACAAAAAGAATATGAGTGGACCAGAGAGGAGTTACGAGAACTGCCCCAGCGCCTCGAACATGAGTGGTCGGAAATGGTGGCCTATGTGGTCAGACAGAATACCGCATCTGAGTGACTAAATTGAATGTTGACACAGAGGAATAAAACTATGGTGCTACTACAAGTTGCGAAGAACCCACCCAGTGTGTGGGAAATAGTGGCACCACAGCCTGAGGAAAATCCGGGCTTAGAAAAATGGACCATGGTCAATATCAGAGAATAGTTCCAGTTGATTCCCCATAGAGAAAGGGGAAAGGCAGTCGCTCGAGGAGATGGAAACGGATATTGCGGAAAAGAACCATCCCCTTCACCTCTAGCAAATGTACCCAACCCGGGAAATGATGACACGTGGTCTGAAGATGGAGGTGGCCCCTCGCGACGAGGTGTTGAGCCATGATAAAGACCTTTGCCAGGTCACAAGTTTGAATTTGAAGCAGATGTATGGGTCGACCGACTAGTGCAAGCGTTGTCAAGGACCAGCCGCCGACAAGCGGATCCATACTTCAAGTTCGAGAATAAGCATACTCAGGATGTGCGAGTATGGTTATTAAATTGCGAGGACTACTTTGGGAGAAACCCATGGCAATGGGAAAACGATGAAGAACGCATCAAGTATGTGTTAGGAAGAATGCAAGGATCCGAGGTGGCACCTCTCTCGATAACCTATCAGAAGAAAATAACTGTGGACCTCGGATTCCCAAAACAACAGGGTTATGATATCTGGATCAATTTCTGAGCCGAAGTCACAGAAGGATTCTCAGTACTGCATACGGCATATAAAAGCCTTAGCTGAGATGGAGAAGGTCTAGTATACAGGGAATATAGAGAAGTATCTCCTCAACATTGAAAACTACAACATCATGGCAGAAGTATCCGGTATCGCTTGGAGAACTATAATTCAGCGGCAACTCACTATTGAAGCCATGCGTACGCTATCACATGAAAATCATGACTTGGATAGCAAATGGATCAAGGCAGTCCGCAGGGTTACCAAAGCGGAAGAATGATTCAAAGATCAACAAGAGCTATTCAAAAAAATGACTAGGGAAAACATGACCCTCAGAAAGGAAAGCGGGAAAAGGAAACCAAATCTAGCTAGACCAGTGCTAGAAATTAAAAACGAAAAACCTATACGGCAGCTGAAAAGGCTGAATACAAATAGAAAAAACAAGCGGAAAAAGGGTAAAAAGCCCATGCTGAATGAAAGGTTTAGCACTCAAATTGGGTTGAAGCTCATAAAGGAATCCCAGAGGATAAAATTCAAGAACGAAAGAAAGCCAATTAATGCACCGGTTACACGTTGGCTAACCATACTTAGAAGCTCTGCTGGAAACAGGCCTAGGTATCAGTTATAGGACAAACATGGGGACATTTTAAAGCCAATTATCAACGACCCCTTGTAACCAAGGGGCAAACAGAACCCACAACCAGGGTAAACCAAGTCAACTAGCACAGAATTTGGGAACTGGACGACATGAATGAAACCTAAACAAGGTTTTCAGGCACTAGTAGCGATTGCGACCAGGTACTCAGTTACGGACCCCTTACCCAAACCGAAATCTACAAGGGGGCTTGTCCACTGCAAGGTCCTTTTAGCAGGTATTGCACACTTCTCTGTGGGAATCTCAAATCCAAGCGAGAATCACGAAAAGCAATCCAAACCTACGGGAGTATTGCAGACCTAAGAATAACAGGCAACCAAGAAGTGATTAAATTGGACGGCGGCTCATGGTATTTCGGGACTAACTCTGGGAACCTTAAACTCAAAAAGAAGAATGCGGAGTGCCACTATTAATGTATAGCTGTTAAGGGTAGCCGATTCTAAGGTCAAGCGAATCAGGCTAGGCTTAAGAAATCAA
>QFET01005723.1:0-17251 GCA_003316355.1 Tuber calosporum | reverse complement strand
CTACTACGATTGGAAGAGGTATTATGGCCAAAGGGGATGTGGTAAACATTGACAGTAACGGGGTAGAGCGCGATAACTCTGGATCGGAATCAGTGGTCATGAGGGTTAGTGGAGGCCTATAGGTCCGGAAGGAGGGAATATCAACTGCATAGTGTGTCACTCGCCAATCCTGGGAGACGGTATCTCATCCTGGAGCGGGAGACATCAACTTTTTTTTTTCTCACGGAACTGCGCCATATCCCTCAAGTACAGCACCCTCCCTTCTTCTTCTTCCCTAGATGGCGTCTACCTTTGTTCTTTATGCGAAAGGCTCAGAGATGTTCAAATCGCACAACGATCGACAAGTGCTCTTCCAGCAGACACGAATTAACCACCCTAACCGCCCACCCACAAAAAGCATACGGCTCGACCCCATGTTGGAGCCGGGGATCTCTCGCAAGTCACTTAAGGCACTCGAGGCGACACCCTCAGAGAGAACCGTACCACTGGACCAGCCGAGCTCGCCGATATTTAACTCTGATGTTGCAAACTTTGGCACACGCATACGCCAAAACACCCGTAACTCAATATTAGCTCCCTTACGATAGCTACGGTACATATTGTGAGAATTCTGCCTGAAAACGCCATTAGGATCAACGACGACAGAGGCCAACATGGCTCAATGTTATAGGGGAGTGGGAGAGGCGGGGTGGAGGGAAAAGGGGTGAGATTGGGAGACTCTGTTTAAGCCCCGAAACTAGTGTGCGGGTAGTCGCTTCCACCAGGAGCGTATCCGCTAGGAGATGGCTGGCCGCTCTCCATGCCGCTAATGTCGCCTATGGCAAGCGGTGGCAGGATGGAGTTCAGATATGTGAAATCACTCTCTAGCATGAACTCCCCCAACTGTGTACGGAATGGCGACTTCTGTAAATCCTCAATCGAACCCTGGTAAGAGTCTTGCGGTGGCTCATTCTGCACGGTGGAGGATTCTGGTGTATCAGTGCTAGTACGATCGGGAAGTTGGGGGGGCTGGGGTATTGACGTTATTGTGCGGGGGTTGGAAGTTGCTTTGAGGGCGCGCGGATTAGCGGATTGTCAGAGTGAGTAGAAGAGCAGGACAAACCAAGAGGCGCAACGTAGCGCATGAGATTCTTGAGGAAAAGGCGGCAGCGGTTTGCTATTCTATTGCCAGCTGCTAGCACCTCAATAGTCTCCATGGCCATCTCCAGATGCTTGAGTAAACTGGCGGTTTCCGGAACAAAGTCCGGTCGGAGTGCTAACTGGCGTACTTGACTGACAATAAGGACTTTCGATACAAGTACCAAGCTCGCGTTGAATGCTGTTTCATGATGTTAGGCTCATCCCTTAATGAATGGTTGTGGTGGAAGTACTGTAGTAAAGCGTAAACCACCAAAAACCAAGAAGATCGCTGCGGTGCTTCACTTTGTGTATAATCTCTACCGTCTCAATCGCGCTCTCTGCGCACACTTTGATGCTAGCCCATCCAAAGTTCCAAAAGAAATCACCCTCAAACTTGTTAGTACTTGGTCCTCCTCCCCAAATCTCGCTCAGTCCTTTGACAACAAACTGCCTATGGAGAAGCGCTCGGGTGTTGTAGTAGCGAAGCGATAGTATGATACTTTGTCGCCAAAACTTGCTCGGTGGGCCGCCGCCATTTGGGATACCTGAGGAAGATACGATACTGAGAGCAGCTGGGAGTTGCTGTCGCCAGATAGAGAGCTTTTCCTCTATCTCTGCGACACGGGCTACATCGGCAAACGTGTGTTCTACTTGATCCCCGCCACCGAGATTTCCCCCGTATAGCGTGTCAATTATCATGCCTAGGAGGGTATATAGCCTTCTGAGCTTCTAATTAGTCAATGCGAGGTCGAATGAAGAGGCGTCCTCACATAGAAAGAATAAAGAAGGTGACTGATGTAGGAGTCGACGGCTGAACCGAAACAGGTGACATGTTTGTCTTGAACACATCATCTTCAACGTCCAATGGGAGGTCTAGCTTCTCTGCGTACGTTGCTATTGCAGAAGGCCGGCCAAAAGTCATGCATAAAGTTCTATGAGCCGGTCAGTAGTGGTGTCAAGTTGAAATCTTACCACTCAACCTGCTTACCTGTCAAGCAAGACGCAACCATACCAAGCTCTTTTTCTCAGCTCTCTTTCCAAGGGCGGGAACCGTTGTAAAGCTTGATTTGAATGTAATCCTAGTTGTAATGATATTCGTACAGCTAACCCGTGTGTAGTCCAACATTGATTTGGCTTCCGTGTACTCTGAAGGTAATGGCTCATAAGCAGCAGCAAGTGCACTATTCAACATTAGTTCCGTTGGCTAGTTGAGATATTCCTGACCCCCTCACCCGAGTCTAAACTTGCAAGTTTAAGAAAATGACCATCACATAAACCAAACCCTCTTTGGTAAAACACCTCAGCAGTCTTATATTTCTCTTCAGTGCTAGTATCCGTCTCTGTGCTTGCTCTACTGCCCATCGCCATAACTAAGTTCAGCAAGGCTAGCCATGTTCGCCGAACCTTTGAAAATCCATCCTTTAAAGCCTCCTCGTAGGTTTCTAGGAAGCTAGGCTGATGCAGATATGGAAATAGAATGTTAGTGTTTTGGAAATACAAAGCTACGTAGTGTGATACGCGTTTCTGATGGGGCAGGACATATATATTGACATTCCCTGCTCGAATATCGAGTTCACCCCCGGCCGATGGGGCTGGCGAGTTATGAGGAGAGATGAAGCGAGAGGGCGATTCTCGAGTAGAATCTGTCCGGCGAAACTCTTTAGTGAAAGTTGTAGTCAGGCTCACGGATGTTGCTAGGGCGCGAGTGACGTGCCCGATGAAGGCTATGTTTGATGACGGGCCTGAATAGCGAAATTCTTAGAACAAGTGAAAGATGCATCTGGTAGTTGGAGTTACCAAAATAGCCATAATCCTCTTCATCCCCTAGATTCAGGGCACCCATGCCATCAAGGACGGTATCTTGGGCGCTGGATTCATCTTCTAATTGCCCTAGCTTAAGGCTCACGAAAGTTTCCCCGTTATTTGCGTCTAGGCTTGGTGTGTCTGACCCCTCAATTCGGATACGTTTTGAAGGTGGGCCGTCATCGCTGGCACTGCGCCGGTTCTGCACATCGTCGTTAAGGTCATCGTTCGGGGCCGTGAGTGTAGAAGGTGAGTTGCGAAGTTGGGACTTGGAGACTTGCGCTGCCAGGAGCCTTTCGACAGCGAGCAACCGAGTCTCTAGGCGGCCAATGTAGCTATGGAATTTAAATTTAGAGCTTGTAAACTAAGGTTTCGGACCATCAAAAAAAGGCATTTATACTCTTTTCCAACGATCGTATTTGAAGAAGAGGCACTCTGCTGATAAACGCAATCGAAATCCAGGTCTGAAACATCATGAATGTTAACCTATAACTTTCCTAAGGAACCGCCCCAGATAACGGAGGTAGACATGAGCGATCAGCTTGCCTCTACACATTGAACATTTTGGCCTAACTCCATCGCACTAGGTAAAGCAGTATTGTGCGTAAGCTTCTCATTCAACCCTTGGGATTGCGATTCACATCAACTAGCTCTCAATAGGTAGGAACTATCATATGGTTAGAAACCAAAGCAAATATTTTCCACACCTTCGATTTCCTCGTTCTGCAGGCATTGCAAGCCAAAGAAACCCTTTTTCTCTTGGAACCAGCACCTGAGCCTCCACCTCCACCATTTGATTCGCTTCCGCCTTGCTGCGAGGGAGGCGGACTGAATTGAATTTGGTGCTGCGGTCGGTGATGTCCGCTATCAACGGGGTTATCTTGAGGGTTCTTGTCTTGATTCATTCTTGTCGCATTAGCCAAATGGAAACCGATTGGATTGGAGAGGATCCGATGAGGCAAGGTCTTATCAATTCGGGTTCTGGCTGGTGCGGCTCTTGTGCTTGGGGAGGCTGCAGCGGGAGACGGACCCTTCATCCTCTAAAGTTCGCTGGCTGTCGATTTCTGGTTACTAAGCTGGATGGTGGGACGGTGGGAGAGTAACACACCACGCATGGTAATCCGTTTCGATACCCGTTACTGGAAATTTGGCTACCTCAAATTGCTCACACAGCTGGGCTGATGTTGTACGCTGTGGTGACCCTAGATTTATTAGCCAAGCAAGGCCAACTGATCAGGTTCTGTCCCTGGCATCCGACTTCAGCCTGGCCCGTGGCCGCCAATCGACGATTTACACCCCCCTAAGAAAGGCGATTATTGCAACAATAATCGCTTTGAGGTGGTAATTGGCCAGTGAATGCTCAGGTGAAGCTTAATATACGACCGCTGCTTTTAAAAACTGGTATTCTGATCGACCAGAGCAGAGTTTTTCTTATTCACAACCAATCATCAGAAGGTCAGTCCCATGCATGGTTTAGAGAGGATCTCGACACAGTCCCATATGCGGAGGTATTCAGATACCGACTCCCTCAAAACTCGTGCCTAGAATGTAGAAAATACTATAGTCTCCAGCACTTTTCTAGCCGCTGGCAAATGGATCCATAAACATATCGTGTGACCACTCCTCGTCCTAGTTTGTTCTTGTAAATCTCTTTTCCTAGCTCTTGCAGGAGTTACGATGTGCCAAAAGGCTTCCTGTGCATGCCTAGAGAGGCCCACTCCGGCACGAACTCACGATATATGAGCCCTTGAGTTGCTCGGTGGCGCTTAGCCCCAGGACTAGCAGGTATGAGATCCGAAGTGTAATTCAAGTTACTAAGGTAATCTAGGATGAACAAGCAACCCTTCTATAGCCTATGAACAGATAGTTTGAGACTTTTATCTCTTTAAGTCATCCCGATTGGTCAATGGACCATTTTGTTTTTAAGAGAGTTAGCTATTGGCCGAATTTCGCTGGGCTCGTTGATTAATAAGTTGGGAGGTTGGTCAAAAGTAGTTTGACTTTCCTGAAATGCGAGTAACAATGCATTATACTTATAATAGCTTCCCAGTATCAAGAAAATTGTACTCTTTTATTATATAATATATTATATATTATGTTCTATTCCACTAGAAAAGAGATTTAATTGACCGGGGGATATCCTCTTGGCCAAGTGGACCATTATTCCAGCAGGATATCCCACTCAGCTAGTTTAGTTTCACCTCTAGTATAATATTCCATAAGCTTCTATAAAGTGATAGCAAAAAAATCAAAGTAAAGAATCATATATTATATAGGGGGAAATAGTTTCTATAAGCCATATAATAACAAAAGTGTAAACCAGTTTTAGTATATTTGGTTTCTTCTATTTGTTGGTGTCTGGTGAGAGTTTGAATTGGTATTTTATCAGAGGAGAGAAATACTAGTTTTCAGATTCTTTTAGTTGTACAAATGAGAGAAAGGGGAGGAAATTTAATACCTCAAAACCACGATAGACATATCATACTCAAACTTCTACCTAACACTGTATTCTAGTTACTCTGATTAAATAATGCTAACTCAGCATGAATTGCCAGCACTGACAGATTGTCACAGCCATGTTCAGTAGAATGGCAGAGAACAGAACATTGAACCTTGTTTTTAATACAGCCACATCTCCTTCCCTTGCAGCCCTATCACTCCAGTGCAGCTGATACCGTACCCTGATTAGGGAGGTTTTGCTACGGGAGGTCGTAACCTGAACTATCATGTATCATACCAATTCACACTCCAAGCACTGTCAAACCTCAAACGACGGCCGGTCTTGACGAAGGCCCAGATTATGGCAGACACTGCTGTATTCACCGTTGACCCGCAAAGGTCAATGATCTACAAAATCCCGAAACCTCATCCCACGTGTTCATTTCCTGCTCGTTTTCGAAAATGGTGCAATAATACATCGTGCAATACCGGTATCAAAGCTATTGGAATCACTGCACTGAACCCCTGAGACAGTGTTCAAGAGGAGAGAATGGTAAGGTGTATTTCCAACCGTTTCATCCCGCCTACTTTTTGGATATATATGACACGATCGCACTGCTCCAGCAGATTTCACTACAGATACCATATTACCATACAATAGCCTTTGCATCTGGAAACCGCATCGGAGCTTTTGCCCCCCGCTCATAGCCAGATCCTAGGGCCTCAGAGTCATGCCATATTAGTGACTTCAATAAGAATGGACTTGGGCGCCCCATTTGTAAGTTACCTTCCCGGGACAGATCTACTCATCGTCTGGGCACGTCTTGCCACGCCATTCCCATTTGATATCCATGCCGGTCATCGATTTAGACAACATAAATAGCTCTCATTGAAAAGTACCGACATTCATACCCATGCGTTCTCTACGACCAAAGTTGGACAGCCAGTAGGTTAGGCCTATATCAACATCGTTCGAGTCACAAACCCCACTCTTGCAGGGCCAGGAACGAAAAGATACTTGTGAAAGTACTGGAAATCCGTCCGACGAAGAGCTCCTTTCCGGAGAAATACCCGGAGTTCAGGAGCCGGCTTTTGACGACCGAGTGCTTGCGCACTTTATCAACCACACCACCCTCATGAGGGCCTACATCGGGTTGATCCACAGTCGAAGGGTAATGAGGTGAGAGTAGTCGGGAAGGTTGACGAAAAGAATTATGATCTGTTGTTGCGTTGTGTTTGTGGCGCTACAACTTCAAAGACAAAAATATCAGTAAGTCTGATACTTTTTAGATCGGAGCAACACGAAGCTAGCACTCTGAAAGATAGGCCCTCACGGATGATTTTCTAGCTTACTCGGAGCTAGATACGAACGGATGCCTTCGCCTTCTTAGAGCTTCGTAACTTAAATTTGAACTAATTATGTGATAAACAGATTGTAATATAGTACAAGCTATATTCCAACCTGTTCTTATTTTCGCAGAAATACCTTCACAGATGGTAAGCAAGATGACGGGCCCTCATAGAGGGATCCCAGCGCAATCGTTCTGTGGAGCATCATAACCTCTTCCCAAGTAAGCCATGTCAGTCTTGTGTATAACAGTAGATTTCCCTGATCTCGAGATTAAATAGAGTCTCTTCACTGGTAGGACATCCTTCTATATCACGTGTGGGCTGGTTGGTGCAATATAAGGTGGTACCCACGGATTTCTAAATTAGGAAGGCAAACCACACTGACATTTGCAGTCATTCCAACACCGATTTTGTACCTTTCTTATTTTCAAGCTCCATCTGGAACAGTGAGGCTGTGCAAGTACGCTAATTGTACGATAGGTTACTAGCCACACTTCGAGAGTATGATACTTTCCCATTCCCAAGTAAAATGCAGGGTTAGGGTTAAATAAGTATGGGAGCTTCCGAATCGACTTTCCTAGTTCTGGGGAAGGTCTGCACTGGCTGGAGTAGCAGCATCTTTCTTGGCTATTGGGATTTTATTTTCCCTCTGTGGCAGCTTTTGGGTGGGAAGGATGGGAATATTTGTAAAACTTTCTCCAGGCTTTGGCAGTGTGGAGAGGAGCTAATGAGGCTTGCTAGATACGTGATTGAGGGGACAGCTACTATATTGAGCCCCGATTGGAAGGGAGGAATTTCAGTAACGAAACTCATCGCTACTACTCGATGGTTGGCTTGATTAGTTGGTCTTATATGCCACTATCGCCAACACAGACTGAAACTGGGTTTCGAGGACTGAACGGCCGGCATGAAATCACCTGAAACCCGAGACTAGGCTCGACCTACAAGTGACCTTCCGGGGATGTAGGTTTACTCCGAAGGAAGAAGTCATCATTGTCAATCGAGTTTTGAGGGGACAGCCCTACAAAAGGTCGGGTAATATACCGGGAATGTCGAGGAGAACCGCTACGATACCTATGTGTGCCCGCGGGGGATAAGGCGACATGCATAACCATCAAGCAGTTGGGATAAACGATTTTATTAAAAGCCTCATGAGTTGTGATCTAAGGCTGCTCTATGTGGTATGAGTTGGCCATAGTTTGGACACCAGATGTTTTGGGTATAACCTTTCAGCATAAGTCGGAATGATGTCCTATATCCCCATAATTCCTCCAACCACTTATCTCGCCTTTCTAACACGAGATCTAGGCTTCACTGTCACCCAAAGCGGCCTCCTCGCACTCGTATGTCCACCACTAAATCGAGGCCTCGCGAATTTGCTGGCACATCTGGAACGGCCATCGGTATTTTTGCTAGTATAGTATTCTGGCTCCTGGCCCTAACCAAGCCCCCCCCCCCCAAAAAAAAATAAAAGGTGCTCAGAAGAGGCATTCGTTTTATTCTTCAGTTTCTTGTAATCCCTCCCATTTCCCCTGATTCCGCGATTTTCACCGGATAACACAAACGCTTGGTGGAAATATGCAACCACTACATTACCCTGAGGTACCCTAAATTGTAGGCCGCACCCCTCTTTCGACAGCGGCGGTCCGGAGCTAATTTCTCTTCAGCGCACGCCATCCTGACGCTTGGGATACTGCCAACCCATGCTCTGCCCGCACCCGTAGTGTGAGTGCGGCCATATATAACGTAGCAGTGCAGTCGTCACCCACCATCTCCGTGTCTATATACTCGAGCACATAGAGAGGACGATAGGCCCAACGGCCAAGCTAACAAACTGAACTGATCGCAGGTGGAATACGGCTTGATATTGATCGCTATTTTCGACATTCTGCCGTTCTCGGGTTCTCGGGCGTTAAGAAATACTATAGGTGGAGGAATCTATCAAAGGAAGAGAGATATAGAGACGAACGGGAAGTGAATTACCTGGCGGCGGCAAAAGGCGAGGGGAACAAGAGGTTGGATTTTGGAATTATTCATTGATGCAAGCGATTCCGGAGAGGTGAATGATGGGATACTTTTGATAGTTGAAGTTTCACGTTTCAGATTTTGACTTTTTAGATAAACTGTGAAAGCGTGAGTGATGTGTGCAATGGAATCGATGTCCAGCAATCTAATTAAACAGAAGGACCGCATGAAGTTTACTAACGAGATGAAGGTTTATGCGATCCTTCCTCATCACCTGTAGTTGTTAGTGAGTGAGCCAAGGAAAAAGTAGAATAACATCCCGTAGCAGTGCCAAGGGCCTCGTCACTACGAAAGCCGCTGGGGAACCTTCAAGGCTTGACGGCAGTCCAATGGAGCGCTGCACAGCTCAACTATAATAACCACTCAATGAAACCATCCCTATGCCTCTTTTCAGCACCATCTTCCCAGCCTCTTTCAGACGCGCCTACCACACTGAGTTCTCAGATGGAAATACAGATCCGAAAGGCACTTGGAAGGCTTAAAGGAGAAATAATGCCAAACGCATTTACTTTTGGTGATGAATTTGACTACGGACTGTCCCTCGTGGTTCTATTTTACAAGGGTGTGTGGCGATATGTTGGAGTTTACCAGCACAGCACAGTGCTTTCATGCATGAAGGAAAAAGGTCATGGATTCTGCCAGGAACGTCTCCCAACGATCCAGAAATTCGCTGCAGGCAAAAAGGCTGAGCCCGTGTTCGTGCCGGTATTTCAATAGACCTGACGAGATTAGAATCCAAGCTCGATATCAAGAGTCACTTGTAAAAAAAGCTCTGCCTTCGCATTGATAGTGGTAGGGGCTGCAGAAAATGAGGCTAAGAAGCGGTGGAAGGGAGTTTCAAAGTAAACGGGAAAGGGGCTGGAATAAGACGAGGATGCCAGAAGGTTGTGTTTTGGGTGTTCAATTGTCAATGTTTCTGCTTTAGTCTAATAAACTTTATGATTGAACTATGATATATGGCACACTGTTGTGTGGTCTTGTCGGTGTCAACCTAGGCTGTTTTGCTGAAGGGCGCCGGTTCGATTCGCGGCGGTGTGTGGGCCTGAGCCTTGGATTGGGAGTGGCCCGTGCGACTAGTAATATGGAAGCACTCCTTTGGATTGCTGTCAGGCTGTTAGCGTTGCTCAGCGTCTATCGAAGTCACCAGCACTTTTAACACGATTACCGTAATATCTTATGCGATGCCCAATGGTGATCACCTACCCAAGCCGCCGGTTTCGCTCTATCAATCCCTATGATGGAATCGCTCACCCTTGGATATTTATCCAATAAAATATGTTAGGGTGCCATACTCGCAACCTAGGTGGGAAAACTCAGAACCTCAAGAATTAAGATGACAGCTGCCTGAGTTCTCTGGTGGGACAGCAATCCACTTCATTACAACACCCAGAAAAGTGCCTTACCCGCGGGCCCCCCAGATCACCTAATCAAGAGTTCAAGATGCTTCAAGCCTCTAGTTCTGCTCCTCGTATTCCGATTCTAAAGAGAGCAGTTATCTTGTATTTACTTCGAAAAACTCCGGTTAAGTCTCTTTGCAGATGTGATACCTGCAACCAGAGTCATGGTGTTGTTTTTGTGGTGTCCTTTACTGTTTAACTATTGATGAAACAGTGATCATTTGATCGATTTTGTTAAACCAAAATATCCGACATTGAACGATTCCCTAATAGGTCTGGCAGAGCAAGCCGGCGCCTTGAGTACATTACTATACTCAAAGGGTAGCATATGGCACGATTCCATCAATCTCACCATATCATACCTAGAGCTATTTAACATGAGTAGAGTTGAGTTGACACCAAAGAGGAACGACAAGGTGGATCGAGAGTTATCCGAAAAATCTTCTTCCCTTATTGCAAAATATTCTCCCGTTTTCTTGAAGAATTTTCCTCGCAATATTGCACGAGGATGATATTCACCTGGTTCTGTTAATGGTATTAAAGTTATCTATGATCCAGTTCTTGTACGCAGGAATATGAGGGCTGAAACTAGTGTGCAGTTGTTGTTTATGTCAGAGAGGACTACCATTGGGGTGGATATATATCATACTGGGAAAATGAAGGAAGGCCGGACTAAGTTAATTCTCGTAAGAAATACTGTACGAGGGAGGTGGAGAGAACAACAGAATGGAACAGACATAACTTCAACTCCTACTTGTATGTAACTAAGATGCATCAGCCATACTTTTGTTCATTTCATACAAGGCATAGACAGAGTCTCTAAAAACGTCGATACGGCTGAAGACAATACCCATGGCCTACCGACCATTTATCGAACAGACCCAACCAACAGCACGGCGGATGAACCGTGAATCCAACGCTGAATACGAGGGGGGGGGGAGCAGAGTTGGTGACCGACCGAGCGCTTAGGACCATCCGCGAAAGTAGAGCGCAAACCCTACCGTTGCCCCGCCTTGCCGCCCCGAGCTTTGTGTGCTACGGTCCATGCGTTCGCCATTTCCGGGTTTCGCGGGGGAAGTGGTGAAGGAAGGTATGATTGGGTTGAGTTTAATCTCCATAGCGTGGCTTGCGAAATGGTATATCGTACGGGGAATGGATTGGTGGAGAGTAATGGACTATAATAATTGGCATTTATGTTGGGGTTTTGGAATTAGAGGGGATTTTGTTTTTTTGGTATTGTAAATTTGGTAGGGTGCTCACAGGAAGGGAGGTTATGGAGGGATGAGTTTCCTCTCTCTGCAATACTTCAGGTAGCGAAAAAGAAAAAGAAAAAAAAGACCCCGAGTCGTTGGCGGCATTTATTGTGCTGTGCTATTATAAAGCTGTAGAATAGAGTGAAGTGTTCGTGGGGATGGTATTGTGCTTGCATTGAGAGGGCTTACACAATTCTAGGATTATTGATGGGGGTAATTGTGTGTGGTAGGAGTGTCGTGTACTGTGCAGTAGGAGTGCAGTAATTTTTACTCTAGCAAAAGTTCCACTTATCATAATTATCATATCCCCCCCACCACCATCACCACCACCACCATACGAAACCATTCTAACCTCCTCCTCCTCCTCCTGGAGCTCCTGCAACTTTTATCACGGTGCTCCACTCCGCCCTGTAAGCACGGGTCACTTGTCCCGGGCCAGAGTACCCGAGAGCGGGGGGTATATTTTGTATTGACTCTCAGATACTCTCCGATTTGTTTGTCATAGAATACCGGTATTCCTTTAATTCTTGCTTTGGATTACTTATGGCCTGGCACAAGCACTTGCAGACCGAAACAAGGAAGCATCAAATAAACTTTTTTTGTTTTTATTTTAACCAATTCCCTCTCCTAGAAAATCTCTTACGTGCTCACGGAAACTGGTATGGTGCAGTAGTAGTGGCTGCATTCTCACTCGTGTCATGCCAGGGCGGTGGGCTACCGTATGATATATTATATCATACTATGCCGTGCGGCGCAGCGCTTGAACTGCTGCCCTGTAAACTTGTATTTGCTCTTGGTAAAGCTTACTATTGTGCTGTCGGCGCATGTCGTGACTAGACGGGTGAGTGCGTGCGGTAAGTGCTTTAGTAACCCGTCTCAAACATGTCGGGGCTGATAGAGATACGGGCTCCCGAAAGAGGCTGGAGTGAAAGAGGAAGACCAGGCCACTCGGTGTGGTTGGCTGGTTGACTTAGAGTAGTAACATATCGTACTGCACCTAACCGCCCGGAAAGCTTCGTAAGTGGGTGAGGATAGTGCTGTAAGGGAGGAGAGAGGTAGTTTAGGTTGTAGTGTGTCACAGTAGGGCTGCCACAGCATGATACCTGTACGAGTATAGTACGAGTACCGGTATCATACGATAGCCGTATGCTGCGCGTATTATCTTCTGCACTCTGCTGGTGGCATCAAAAAGCGCACTCCCGGTATGCTGCAATATGGAAATTAGATCGATCATGTAAGGTTCTGACCAACCACCCGTGGCCGCCAAGAAAGCGGCTCTGTCGCATCTATGTTTTTCACTCACCAGAGAGTACTCTTACAACCAGTAAGTTCCTGTCCTGAGACTCTGGAAACCAGTACGGACGACGCGCTGCAGTGCCTCCTGCGAGCAAGTAAGTAAGGAAGTATCATACCGGTAACCGGGGAAGAAGGAGTGTATAAAAATGTACCTGCACTGAGGTGAAGAGACCAGACAAGAGAGAGGTGGAGTATGATAATACCGGTGTGAGTGGGGCATAGTGCAAGGGTAGTTTTAGCAGTGGGGACGCGGTTTGAGGCTCATGATACAAGCATGTGTTTAGATAGCTTGGCGGGCAGAGTTTTCTGCATATAAGCAGTTTCCTTTCTTTCCTTCGTTAGAGAAGTACAACCACACAGCCAATAATGGAAATTACACAACAGTTCACTTTCATCTCAATTCGTTCAAGCCTTTCTACCTCTGTTCTATCCCAGTCCAACCAATTAGCCCATACATTGTATGGTAAATTCACCTTTGACTTGTCTTCTACATTATCCAGAGGTCACAATCACCCTAAAGGGAGGAACTCCGGCTTGGTTGCCCCACCATCCAAAAAGAAGGCGAGGAGACAAACCCCAGACAATGTTGTATTCTGAAACGGATTGGTGTATAAAAGCATCAACAGTTAGCCACCCATCCCTGTATTCTAAAATTTCTGTTTACTGACTTTTCATTGTATATCAGCCTGTTACTAAGATTGTAAATGAAGCTGACAGAAAGCTCTCGACTATCCCTGTAGAGGTTCTAGATAGTGTGAGGCAAGCAAGCTTGGAATTGGACAGAATTATAAACTTAGAGACTTTATACTTGACACAAGGTTGACATTAGCATTTAGTTGCAATAGAGGCACTACTTGTTTCAGGGTAGCCAATTGGGTACTATTGAATTGTCTAGACTGTGCTCATATTGAGAAGATCGGAGAACTGACAGGAAAGCTCAATAAAAAGTATGATAAAAGATAAAAGGTTCTCAAAGACTGGATAACTTAATAACTTAATATATTGTTAAGGTCTCTTCTCTATTGCTTGATGATCCCTTAACTACGAGGGATTACTAACTATTCATACAATTTTCTCAGTACTTGTTTTGGCCATATAAAAGAATTATCCTGAGAGACTTCAGCCATGGTCTTAAAAGTGCGAACACAGTTTGACCCTGAAGATTTATGAACCCACCTCAGCAAATAATCCCCCTGACTGTCTATTTCTTTGAGGGTGTTAAGCCCTCAACCAGTAGATAGCCTTTGATCTCTTTGCCAAATGAACTAACTTCAAGTTGATACCGATTATTTGCGAATAATATACTGAATACCAGGTGATCAGTCTGAATTACCATCTTTCTTGCATATATGCACTCATGTACAGACACATTCGGATTATCAAGAAGGCAAAATACGTAATAGATCCTCCTGGATAAATTACTCTATCATCTTTCACCAAGGCTGAGTAGTTCTGGACACGATCCTACTTCTTGCTAGTGTGAGTTGTAGTCAATGTAGTCACCACCCGGCGCCATATACTATCACATCTTTAGACTTGAAGTCTAGTACCATATCCCATATGTCTAACACTACTGGATTTTCAAGGCCTAGGGAGTAGTAGTTTAACGGAATCCTACTATGTTACTACTATTACTACTGACTTGATGTTGGTTATTACTTATTTGGGTTTATACCTGATAAGCACCACTATTTGGTTGTCCCATCCTACTTGGCTATGATTTCCTAACTGGTTATTCTTTTCTTGTTTCGCTTATTACTACCCCTCCTCACTTCTACCCATTTGGGTATCGCTATCATTCTGCTATTCCTACTAGATTTGTATAGTAGTAGCGATCTCTTGTTCCTTCCTGTTTGGATTCCATTCCTTGTTTTGTTAGCTCCATCCAGTCGCTTTTAACCCTCTGTTTTCAGAATATGGTTACTGTCACAATTGGTGACTAAGCAAAGCAGGATTTCGTATGACTGATAGTTATGAGTCACAAGGTTGTTATATTTCGCACTCTGACTCATTAGAAGTCATGAGGTTTCACATGATGCACACTAGTGCAATCATTGTTATATTGTGATTGGTTGATCGTGCGCATGACTCACATTTGTGAGTCATATGATGTAATGATTTTCGCACATGACTCACACTATGAGTCATGGGTTTCGCGCATGTGACCACTTTAAGGCACATGACTTATTTTATGAGTTATGATTGGTTGGCACACAGTGCAGTTGACTCAGAGAAGTCAGCTGATGGATTTCATACTATGACTCACTAGGAGTCATAGAGGTTGTGTGACTCACAGGTATGAGTTACCAGGGTTAGGGTTGAGGGAAGAGTGCCTATATAAGGACCTCTAGGTGACTGGTAGTTAGGACTCTTCACGCAACCATCTAAGTTCTTTCCTATACAATTACTTTACCTCTTTACCTCTCCATTCCTCTATTAGCGTTGTGCGATAGGAACCATAGGGTTCGGCTATCAAGACACCGTAGGCATAGGCCTAAGAGCAATAGTGGAAATCCGCCTAGTACTACTCGTTGCAATAGTACTCCTACCCTGGTGGCTGAGATTAGCGCCACGCCCCATACCGGACTACAACAACGGCCTGGTCATATTCATCCAACCCAAAGAGAAGTAGTTACCTTTTGCAAAACCAGCTTACCGTATAGGATCGTAACAGTTACCATGGTATGCTATCTCTGGGAGCATATTCGTTGGACAGGGTGTTTGCTCTTTTGTTTAGTTTTCCTTGCTACAATCTTTTGTATTTAAACAGCCTCCAATCCTTTAAGGATTCAAACTCTCAAGCCTCACAGGAATCTCGTCTTTAATACTAGAAGTTGAATAGTCACTGTATGTTTTGATCCTATGCTGTCAGCTGGGTTGCAACAAGTAACTACTTCTCTGTAGGTTGGATGAAGATAACCGGGCCGTCCTTATAGTATGGTACCGGGCATGGCGCTATTCCCAGCCACCAAGGTAGGAGTACTATTGCAACGAGTAGTACTAGGCGAAGATCCACTATTGTTCTTTGGCCTATGCCTACGTTGTGCTGATACCTAAAACCCTATGGTTCCTATCGCACAATGCCAATAGAGGAGCAGTAGGGTAAAGAGGTAAAGTAATTGTATAGGAAAGAACTTAGATGGTTGCGTGAAGAGTCCTAACTACAGGCCGGTTTTTTTTTTTTTTTTTTATATTATATATTCGTTGTTAAGGTACAAGAACTTGCATGCAGCGCTAGCTATGGCATAAACAAAACCTTAATTCTAGAAAACCAAATACAAAAGAAACCAACAGCACATAAAGCTCGAACAAGACAGGTAACTGTCCATATACCTCGTATGGTAAACTCAAGAAAGGAAAAACCAGCCAAGGAAATATACAGAAACTAAGCCAAAAGGTGAGGAAAAACCAAAAATTATCAAGAACTTGAGGACGAAAAGAGAGTATAGGCAGGGGACCCTATGGGGGTTGGGGCACCCAGAGGAGGTGGCGATGAGGGGGGGGATAGCAGCATGTCAGAAGGAGAGCCAACCTGCCTCTCTTGTAAATAGGCAACCAGGTTGAGGAGAAGTGGTATAGAAGATCAGATGGGGACATCCGTGCCTATCCCCACGACACCTTAGAGGTGGCGTCTGCGGGCATCAGCAGTAGCCGTGCAGGAGAGTGTGGCGTGCTGGAAGTCTTCGTCGTAATCCCAGCATCGTTGTCACAAATCGTGACTTAGCAATATGGAATATTTCACATGACTCACGATTTGTGAGATCATTTATGATTATGATGTTTGTTTTGATTTATGTTTATGGTTTCATGACTCACGATTGTGAGGTCATATGATGTTATGACTTTCGCACCTGACTACAAGTATGAGTCAGGGGTTTCACGCATGTGACGCGATTAGCGCACATGACCTTTTATGGAAATTGGATACTATGGGGATTGTATACTATGACTCAAATTGTGAGTCATAGGATGTTTGTTATACTATGACTCACACGGCAGTTATAGTAAAGAGGTGACTCATAGTAAAGTCACCAGGGTTAGGGTTATGGGAAGAGCGCCTATATAAGGAGGGTCACAGACACAGATAGCTAGCTTATAGATGACTGGCTTTTATGGATGACTGGCTTTATGGATGACTGGCTCCGGACCACTCCTTTCTCTGAGTATTATCGTTTCCCCAGTCGCCTTTCGCCTTACCCTTTCATGGGCCTTGGGAAGTTCATTGCCGGGCGCGTGCATTAGATGCGCTCATTCAAGAGCTACCTTGCGGCCCACCCCTCCAGGTTTTCCATCGGCCTTCCCACCCTCTGCCCCTGTTGTGAGGAGGAGGATGAGACGTTCAGCCATGCCATCCTACGCTGTCCCTCAACGGCCCCAGAACGGTCATGCCACCTCCTAGGTGTCACCGATATTGGCCCTGAGGCCCCTCTCTGGTCCTCGCTCCCGCTCCTTCTTGCCCTTGGTCACTTTATCCGCGAGACGGGCACTGCCTTCCCCCCCCTTATGCCTGCCCTGGGCGTCGCTCCCCCTCCCCAATGATCTTCCCCTCTTCCCCTGCCTCCTCCGTGG
>QFET01005709.1:0-12870 GCA_003316355.1 Tuber calosporum | reverse complement strand
AAATATCACCGCGATGGAAAATCCATCCGATATTCCATGTATCCCTGTTGGAACCATACTGCACCTCCTCCAGGCCACAGAGGGAACAACCACCCAGAGAGCCGGAAGAGAGTGACGCGGACTTGGAGTGGGAAGTAGAACATATTGTAAAGAGTGAAATAATCTCATACACAAGACGGGTGCCTGGACGGAATAAACAACTTCGTGAAATACGATATTTTGTTAAGTGGGCTGGGTGCTCAGAGGATGAAAATACCTGGGAGCCACCAGAGCATTTAGAGCATGATAAAGAATTGGTGGCGGAGTTTCATAGGGAAAATCCGGAAATGCCATCCAGGGCAGTAGTTGAATGATAGGAAAAGGTTTTCCTGGCGTGGACAAGCAAACACGTCAGGTTTTTCACCCTACCCTGTCGAGTTCATAATGGATCTATGTATTATAATAGTATTTACTTTGTTGCAAGAGGGGGAAATCGGACCCAGAGGTATTCGAGGCGAAACCTAGGAGGAGGGAGCTCGTGTTAGGCACATAACTCCCACAAGGGCCCAGAGGAGCAGTTTGAGAGCTCTGGGCTTGAAACTCCACAGACTAATACCCCCCTCCGGCCCCGACGTTGGCCCCGGACGACAGCCCTGGCGCCTTGTGCAGTTGCTCACAATCATAGAAAAGAAGATATATTGGAGCACCTCTCGTAACACCGTATACGTCGTCGCCGTCCGGCCGATCAGATCCTGTCCGCAGGGTATATAAGAGGGCATCTCTGGCTACACCTGGGAAAAAGAACCAAGCGATTTCGTTAAGAACTCGCAGAGATAACTCCCGTTGAAGTCAAGAGACCAAAACAACGTTCGGAAGGCTAGGAGGGAGTGGTATTCGGGCTATTCCGCAGAGAATAGTACTGAACCCCAAATGAATGCCTATCATAGGCAAGCAAGCCTATCGGAACATGTCGATAAGGAGAGGCAGTCCAGCACGAATTGGTATTGGACCGATCGTCAAAGACTAGTCATCCTGAAAGCCAGCGGCAAGACCGGGGGAACCGGAACGAAACCGTATTGGTCGACAACCATGTTGGCCGCTTGGTGTTCTAAGAAACTATTGGCAAGTTCCAAACTGGACGGCCATAGTTTGAACAGCAGGACGAAGGCTGTTATCTCTTACCGAGAAGGTGTGAACACCCTCGGAGAAAGAAGAGCTCTGATCACGGCATTAGCTGTGCGGGGGAAAAACTTATAGGGTCAAAGGGGGTTCGCTGTTGGGTTTTGTTGTGAAAATTGTTAGTAGATACTTGGTTGTATGCAGAACGGATGTAGTCCGCGAACACTCAGACGCGGGATATAAATATCGAAGTGCCTCCAGAGCTTTAGCCATCATCAAGCAACGGAGAAGAGATCTTATCAATATCATACGTTCTACCTTGAAATCTTGAGCCTTCCTAGACAATCTCCGGCTACAATTTAATTTCTTAAAGCCTAGCCTGATTTGCTTGACCTTAGAATCGGCTACCCTTAACACCTTGAATCACTGTTCAGTCGGTGATATAAATGGATGGTCGTAATAAGAATAACGTAATGATTGAACTAATTTGTAAAATATAACATAGGAAGTAACCTAGGTGATTGGGTGAAGAGCTAGCTATCTATGCCCGTGACACTCCTTATATAGGTGCTCTTCACATAACACTAACCCTGTTGACTTTACTATATGAGTCACCTCTTTACTATGACTCCCGTGTGAGTCATAGTATAACAAACATCCTATGACTCATAATTTGAGTCATAGTATACAATCCCCATAGTACCCAATTTCCATAAAAGATAATGTGCGCTAATCGCGTCACATGCGTGAAACCCCTGACTCATACTTATTGTCAGGTGCGAAAGTCATAACATCATATGACCTCACAATCTTGAGGTCTGAAACCATAAACATAAATCAAACCAAACATCATAATCATAAATGATCTCACAAATCGTCAGTCATGTGAAATATTCCATATTGCTAAGTCACAATATGTGAGATTAGCTCCTCTCTCCCATCAGCTTGAGTCCAATCAAGCTATACATCAAGTTTCATTACTTCGTTCCCAAATCTTCTCGCGTCACGACGGAACTACACTAATATTTATTCCGTTGTGCGTAACTGTTTCCTGACCATCTCCAATGTCAGGTCGGCCACCTCTTTAGTTCGTTTTTGGTGCGGAATGGTGGTTTGTTGCACTTCGAGGGTCTCCTCCTGGAGTCTAATCGTTCTTTGGGCTTCATCAAGTTGGATTTCGAAAACCCGAAATTTTTCTTTGGAGCCATTCAATATCTTCCTGCATGTGTTAGCTTTCGGTATCATTGTTTCGGGTTTCCTCGCCCCTCTCCAACCTTGCCCTCCTGGCTTCCTTGCGCTGAGCATCCTTCCTGTTCAGTAGTTCTCTTTTACTCCACGCCTTAGAGTAGTATCCCGCCCGGATCTTTGCCTCCCGGTGGGCTCGACAATTATTGCGGTAGCACTCCTCCTATCTCGTTTCTGCATGTGGTTGTTTTGGGCAGTAACTGGCCCCTTCCTTGTCTCCTCTATGGACATTGCAATGCTCGTCGTAGCATGCCGTCCAGCTCATCACGTTGTGTTCTGATGCCCTTTGCTGGTCCTCTACCGTCGCATAGGCTGGGCTAGTTGGAGTGATTTCACGCATTGGGTCTCCCCAACCGTCGTTTTTTGCTTCCTGTTTGATTTCTTCCCAGCTATGGTTTATCTGGGTATCGTTCGTGGAAGTGTTTGATTGCATTTTCCGCGTGTTTGAAGTTTTCTGCTGGGTACCAAACTTTATCGTGATCAGGAGAATATCCAGTCCACTTGGCTCGATATTGGAGTCTTCCGTAATGTAGTCATGAATCGACTATTTCTTCAAGTTCGTATTCTGTTTGTCCTTCGATTTCGATTGGTGGTGGTGGTGACTGGATCTGTGATGGGAATCTTTTTTCTTGGTAGGGTACGAGAAGTGAGATGTGGATGGTGTTGTTTATCTTCATCGATGGTGGAAAGTCCAGCTTATATGCACTGTTCCCCACTCTTGCTAAGATCTTAAAGGGCCTCATATTTATCTAATCGAGTTTCTTGCATGGTCTTGTGGTCCTTACATTCCTTAGTAGGAACCATACCATATCTCCTGAATTTAAATTCGGATTGGGTTTTCGGTGTCTATCATAATTTTCTTTCTATCGAAGTTGTGCGGCCACCATTTCCTCGCGTATGGTGTCGTGCCATTGGTTCATTTCGTTTGGCGGTATCTTCCGATCCAGTATCTGATGACCACTTGTGTCATGTTTCGGGAGTTGTCCATAGTTTGCAAAGAAGTGTATTTTCTTAATTGTTTCTTGTTGTCTGTTATTATATGCAAACTCCGCAAAAGGTAATAGTTTATTCCAATAATCATGTTGATAGTTAATGTATGCTCTCAGGTATTGTTCTATAATTGCATTGGTTCTTTCAGTCTGCCCATCCGTTTGCGGGTGGTAAGCCGTGCTCAGTTTCCTTTGGATTCCCAACCTCTGGCCTGTCTCCTTTTATAGGTCAGAGGTGAACAGTGTTCCCCTATCGGGGATAATATCATGCGGCAGTCCATGTAACAGAAAGCTTTCTTTTGCAAAGGATTGCCCGAATTGTTTGGATGTCATATCCTTCCAGCATGCAATAAAATGACTCATTTTTCTCAGTCTTTCGATGACTACTAAGATAGCATCGTAGCCGTCCGATTCTGGTAAATCCGTGATAAAATCCATAGATATCGACTTCCATGGCTTATCTGGTGCTTCGTTTAGTTGTAGTTGACCATACGGAGCATGTCTGGATGATTTCGTTCTTTGACAAATATCGCAGTTCTTGACATATCTCTTGATCATTTCTCGCATCCCAGGCCAGTAATTAATGTGGCTGATGAGTTCCGTGGTCTTCGCTCTCCCTCCATGTCCTGCTTGTATAATGTCGTGATTTTTTCTGATAAGTTCTGTCCTTATCTTTTCCTCTTCTGGTACCCAAATCTTGTTCTGGTACCTAAGGCAGTCATCCTTCCATTGGCATAGCCCCAGGGCTACATCCTTCATTTCTTTTGTTCCTTGTTCCAAGGCTTTCCTTATCTCTTGTATGTGAGGGTCCTTCCCACTCAGTTCCTTAAGATTTCTTATCTCTTCTCTGGGAAAGCTAATCCTATCCATCTCCTGTATCCTCATCTCCTCAAAGTATTTTTCTTGTGGTACTAGGATCCTTTGTTTCTGTTTGATCCTGTTGTCATCTTCTTCTGGTGCATCTTGACTTCTCCTTGTCAATATATCAGGCTTGCCGCTTTCCTTTCCAGGCCGATATTCGATCCGTATATTTTTATTGGCTTAACTTCTCACTCCACCGGATTTATCGTTCAGTAAAATCTTTTGTTGTTGTGAAAGGTACCAAGTTCTTATGGTCAGAGAGGATCCTGGTCTTGTGATGGCTTCCCAACACATATCTTCTCCACTCCTTGAGTGCCTGTACTATGGCCAATAATTCTTTGTGGTGAATATTGTAGTTGCATTCCGCATTCGCCATTGTCTTTGATCGGAATGCCACCGGCAGCCATTTATAGTCTTCACACTGTTGCGATAAAATCCCTAAGCAGACATACTTCAATGAGTCTGTTTCGATCATGATCGGTCTTTCCGGATTATAATGGGTGAAAAGGGGTGCTGAAGTTCTTTTTTCTCTCATCGTATCGAAGGCCTCGCTTTCCGCTGTACCCCACTTCCATTTTGCAAAATTCTTTTTCAGATTATATAGAGGTTTTGCTGTCCTGCTAAACCCCTCGATGAATCTTCGGTAAAAGTTGCAGAATTCCATAAAGATTTGGATATCGGTCTTGTTCTTCAGAATTGCCCATTCCCATATGGCTGCCGTCTTGATAGGATTCATCCTGACTCCTTCTTGGTCAATAATAAACCCTAAGTATTCCACTTCTGTCTTGTGGAATTCACACTTAGTTCGCTTGATTCTCATTCCGGATTTTCCAATTGCTTCCAGGATCTTTCCCATGCCTTTCTGGTGTTGCTCCATTGTTTCTGAGTACACTAGTACGTCATCCAAATATACTATGCAGCATATGTACAAGAATCGTTGTAATGTTTCATTGATCCATCTCTGGAATGCTGCCGGTGCATTGGTCAAGCCGAATGGCATTACCAAGTATTCATAAGTTCAGTATCGTGTCGCGAATGTAGTTTTCCATTCGTCTCCTATCTTGATTCGCACATTGTGGTATGCATCCTTAATATCAAGCTTCGTAAAGTATCGTGCACTGTTTAGCCTATCCAAGGCTTCCCCGATTAGTGGTAGTGGGTACCAATATTTTTTCGTGACTTCATTAAGTCTACGGTAATCTATGCATAGTCGTAGATTTACCGTCTTTCTTTTTAACGAAAAGGATGGGTGCTCCTGTTTCCGCGAAGGAGTCTCGTATCCATCCCCTTTCCAGATTCTTTTTCAAATAGCTTCTCAATTCTTCCAGTTCCGCTGCTCCTAGTGGATATAACCTATTTGCAGGAATTGTCTTTCGCTTTTCTAGGTTAATCTCGTGATCCACTCCTTTTCTGTAAGGCGGTAAAGTGGTCTTTTCTTTCTCTTCGAAGAGTTCAAGATATTGGTGATATACCTCTGGTATCATCCGTTCCAAGGGTTCCTTTCCTTGGTACTTTTGGCCCTTAATAGCCAGTTCGGTACTGATATTCATTGCCTTCAAATCGCATTGGCCGTCCTCCTGGCCCCACTTGAGAATGCCTGTGATCTCTCCTCTTCTGTAGAACTTCCCAAAGGGTTGAGCCGAGATCTCTCAGATCTCTATTTGTTTCTGGTCCTTTTTTGTTTCTTCCCGGGTACCTTCTGATTCGTTTCTGTCGCGGTCTCTTTTGTGGTCCGTACTACCGTATCCTTTGTCTTCTTGTTCAGTCTTTACAAGTACTTCTCCTTCCTTGGATTCCACGTCCAGGTATCTTTCACATATCAGTTGTGCTATCCTGTCACCGGAGTTAACTGTGTAGTCTTTATCCCCGAGGTTCACTATTACTACCTTCAGTTCACCAGTATAATCCGCATCTATAACACCCGTGTTGGTTTTCACCATGTTCTTGACTGATGACCCGCTTCGTGGTGCAATGCACCCTTAACTGACCTTGGGTAATCCGATGGGTATTCCAGTTCGGATGACTTCTTGCCCTGTGGCTCGTATCGTTGCTCTTTCGCTAGTGTACAGGTCCTGTCCTGCCGCCCTCAGAGAGCCTCTCGCAGGCATCTTTGCCTCTTTAGTCAACATTTTGATTAGGATCTGTTTATCTGTTTTTGTCTGAACCTTTGAGAACTTCATATCTAGGTTCTCCTCCACGGCTTCCGCTTCTGGCACTGTAAAGACCCTAAGTAACTCTTTTAAACACCAGGTCGTGCATCGCTTACTATCCAAGGTGATGGTCCCCTTTGCCCCATCAATTGCAGGGCTACGTTCTCTCAACCATGGCATTCCAAGAACTGCTTCATGGATTTGTAAATTTGCCACTTGGAAGGTAATCATTTCCCTATGGCTACTGATGTCCATAGGTACTGTTGTCGTATGGGTTACAGGACCCATCGCGCTGAGTTTGCTGTCCGCCAGGTAAATCTCTCGTAGTTGTTTGGCCTTGGCCATAGGCATCCCGTACTTTTCGCATACCTCTTTATCAATAAAGTCCTCAGTCGCTCATGAGTTGGTCATTCCGTTGATGAGGATAATCTTGTCTCTGCCATGTAGTCACATATTTACCATGACATGGTCGTTTTCGTGTTCCAGTGATTCCATGTTGTTTAGTGCCACGTAGAAGTTTCATATCTCGATGGGTTTCTTTTTCCCCTTGTCCCTCAGACCATCATTTACAGGGGACCGTTGTCTTTTTCCTCTTCATTCTTTTCGCTTTCGAGATCCATTTCGCGGATTGCTGTTCTTTGTTTCCATCATGGGTTCTGAACCCTACTGACTGTCCTTGCTGGGTATTCTTTCTCGTCTTTTGGGTTGGTGCAGTTTCTCATGATATGTCCTGGCTTTGCACATGCCATACACAGATTGTTGTTTCTTCTCCTCCAATATTCGGTCTTTGATATTTAAGAGCTTGTCTTCGCCTAGTCGCATCTAGGTCCATTGGGTCTCCTTGAGACTCCTGTAGTCGTTGGGTCTTGACGGTGCCTTTGTAGTTTCTGGCGTTGTCGTATGTTTTGGTCTTTGCCCTTCCTTGCACATGTTTGATAACGTCCAAGCGGTTTTCCTGATTAATGGCCCATACCGCCATTTCCTCCGTCGTCGTGAAGTCTTGAGCCCACATGGCCCATGCGTTCTGAATTTCTTCATGTAAGCCTCTTAGGAAGGCCCTTCCCAAGGTTGCTTCGTCGTATTCTACCTCTGTTGCCAATAGTCCTAACTCGTTCCTGAAACAAGTCACATTCCGGCTCTCTTGCTTGGTTTTCTCAATTTTATTTCTTGCCGTTTCCCTAGCATCCACGTCACTGAATTGGATGCGTAGAGAGGCTTGAAATTCTGCCCAGCCATTCCATGTGGCTGGGGTCTTTCCTTCCACATATGGAGTAATCCATTTGCCAGCTGATTCCCTTAGTAGGCATTTGGCGAAGTCCACCTTTAATCCGTCTTCATTTTCTCCCCATCCCAGTGCTGTGTAGTACATTGCAAGTTGGACTAGCCAAGCTCGCAGTTTAGTACAGTATCCTGTAAATGTATCAGGGGTTTTAATTTTTTAGCCTCCGCACCGTCTGTTCCTGTCGATTTTCCTGAACCACTCTGATCAACTCTGGGAGTTGTTCTCTCGTGAGAGTTATCATATCCGCTGGTCCTGCTACCCCCGACATTCTGTATATTGGGGATGCTCCTGTGCTTACTGACCCTGATCTTGATCTTGCTTCCAGGGTGACCGGGCTTGAAGGTCTTGGGGTTCCTTCTAGTGATATCTCGCTTAAAGCTTGTCCATGTTCAGCTTGTAGTCCTAAGAAAGTCTGTGGATCATTTAAGTCTCGTACTTCTGTATCTGTAGGTGAATCCGTTTTGTATTCGTTAAGCGTCGCAAAGGACTCAACCAAATATTACCAATCTTTCCTTAGTCTGCCGGACAAGGCACAATATCTTCTTCAACGGCAACAGGAAACGATACGTACCGCTGGTCTTACCACTCGTCAGGTCTCATAGCCTTATGTCGCCCTGGGAACGATCAGTCCTCTCACTCCTAGCCCATGCGAGTGCTCCGTAGCGATACGCTCCTTGAATCACCTTTCGGTCGGTGATAAAAACATTGGATGGTCGTAATAAGAATAAAGTATTGCTTGAACCAATAGCTAAAATATAACATAGCAAGTAACTTAGGTGGTTGGGTGAAGAGCTAGCTATCTATGTCTTTTTTTTTTTGCTTTTTTTTTTTTTATCATGTATTGCTTGTTAAGGTACAAGAACTCGCATGCATCGTGAGATATGGGGTAAAGAAAACCTTAAATCCAAAACGAACAATCAAAGGAAAGAACACCCCCAAAAGCTCCTAGTAATGCCTTGCATAAGACACGTCACCACATACGGTTAATCAGAAAGTAAATGAAACAAAGCAAGACCCGAGGGCCGACTTGTAACACAAAAGGAAACACAACCACAAAGACCCGGGAAAAGCCAAGCTAATGAAAATATAAGCTAAAGCGGCCGAGGCGGAGAGGAAGAAAGAAGAAGAGGGGCCACGGAGGAGGCAGGGGAAGAGGGGAAGATCATTGGGGAGGGGGAGCGACGCCCAGGGGCAGGCATAAGGTGGGGGAAGGCGGTGCCCGTCTCGCAGATAGAGTGACCAAGGGCAAGAAGGAGCAGGAGCGAGGACCAGAGAGGGACCTCAGAGCCAATGTCGGTGACACCTAGGAGGTGGCGTGACCGGTCTGGGGCCGTTGAGGGACAGCATAGGATAGCATGGCTGAACGTCTCATCCTCCTCCCCACAACGGGGGCATAGGGTGGGAAGGCCGATGGAAAACCAGAAGGGGTGGGCCGCAAGGTAGCTCTTGTATGAGCGCAACTGATGCACGCGCCCGGCAATGAACTTCCCAAGGCCAATGAAAGGTTGAGGCGAAAGGCGCCTGGGGAAACGATAATACTCAGGGGGAGGAGCGGTCCTGAGCCAGTCATCCATAAGGAGATCATGGGCCTTCCGGCGCAGAACACGGTAGGCAGAGGTCATGGCTGCTCCAGGCGGCAGGGGGGGGGGAAAGGATACTAGATCCGTCCTAATCAAGGGGGTAAAGGATAACGAGCCCAGGAGCGGTAGTGCCAGATGAGCGAGAGCATCAATTGGGAGGTGTGTGCGTTCCGGTGGTCTAGGGGGGGGCGTCCGCCAGCTCAGGGGCATAACATTGGCGGGTAGACACCTACACAGGTGTCGGAATGAATCTGGTGCACGGAACTGTAGCAGCGAACGAAAGTCAGGAGGAAGGCGAGCTGCAGCGGGACTGGCGGAGGGCGTGAAAGACACCAGCCGGAGGGCGGCCAGGCGGCAACAGTGCCTGGCCAAGTAGGCAACTGGGGGGAGGCAGGCTTCCGTAGAGAGGATTGTGGTGGGGATGGAACGGAAACAGTTGGTGACCCATCGCTGAACTGAAGGCCAAAAGACTTCCATTCAGTCCAAGAGTGAGCGGGACGGCACCAGAAGGTCTGCTCCATAGAGGAGGATAGTGTTACAAACCTATCCCTAGTCTGCCGGACAAGGCACACTATATTCTTTAACAGCAACAGGTAACGATACGTACCGCTCGTCTCACCGCTTCTTCCGATCTAGTAGCCTTATGTCGCCTAGGGACGCTGAGTCCTTTCACTCCTAGCCCGTACGACTGCACTTTAGCGATAGGTTTGTCGAATCACCTTTCGGTCGTTGATATAAACGGATAGTCGTAATAAGAATAAAGTATTGATTGAACTAATAGATAAAATATAACATAGGAAGTAACTTAGGGGGTTGCGTGAAGAGCTAGCTATCTGTGTCCGTGACCCTCCTTGTATAGGCGCTCTTCCCACAACCCTAACCCTGGTGACTTTACTATGAGTCACCTCTTTACTATGACTGCCGTGTCAGTCATAGTATAACAAACATCCTATGACTCACAATTTGAGTCATAGTATACAATCCCCATTGTATCCAATTTCCATAAAAGGTCATGTGCGCTAATCGTGTCACATGCGTGAAACCCCTGACTCATACTTAGTAGTCAGGTGCGAAAGTCATAACATCATATGACCTCACAATCGTGAGTTATGAACCAATAAATCAAATGAAACATCATAAGCATAAATGATCTCACAAATCATGAGTCATGTGAAACATTCTATATTTGCTAAGTCACGATTTGTGACAATAGCTCCTCTCTCCCCTCTGCTTGAGTCCCATCAAGCTATTCACCAAGTTTCATAACCTGGTTCCCAAATCTTCTCGCATCGCGACGGAAATTCCGTAATATTTGTTCCGTTGTGCGTAACTGTTTCCTGATCATCTCCAATGTCAGGTCTGCCACCTCGATAATTCGTTTTTGGTGCGCATTGGTGGCTTGTTGCGCTTCGAGGGTCTCCTCCTGGACTCTGATCGTTCCTTGGGGCTAATCCAGTTTGATTTCTAAACCCGAAATTTTTCTTTGGAGGCATTCAATATCTGCCTGCGTGTGTTGGCTTTCGGTATCGTTGTTTCGGGTGTCCTCGCCCCTCTCCAACCATCCCCTCCAGGCTTCCATGCGCTGAGCATCCTTCCTACTCAGTTCTTCTCTTTTACCCCACGCCCCGGGGTAGTATCCTGCCCGGATCTTCGCATCCCGGTGGGCTCGACAATTATTTCGGTAGCATTCCTCCCATCTCGTTTCTGCGAGTGGTTGTTTTGGCCAGTAACTGGCCCCTTCCTTGTCCTCTCTATGGAGGTTGCAATGCTCGTCATAGCATGTCGTCCAACTCATCGCGGTGTGTTCTGATGCCCTTTGCCGGTCCTCTACCGTCGCATAGCCTGGGCTAGTCGGAGTGATTTCTCGCATTGGGTCTCCCCAACCGTCGTCTGTTGCTTCTTGTTTGATTTCTTCCCAGCCTTGGTTTATCTGGGTATCTTTCGTGGAACTGTTTGATTGCATTTTCCGCGTGTTCGAAGTTTTCCCTGGGTACCAAACCCTATCGTGATCAGGAGAATATCCTGTCCACTTCGCTCGATATTGGAGTTTTCCGTAATGTAGTCGTGAATCGACTATTTCTTCAAGTTGGTATTCTGATTCGCCTTCGATTTCAATTGGTGGTGGTGGTGACTGGATCTGTGATGGGAATCTTTGGTCTTGGTAGGGTTCGAGAAGTGAAATGTGGATGGTGTTGTGTATTCTCATTGATGGGGGAAGGTCCAGCTTATATGCACTGTTCCCCACTCTTGCCAAGATCTTGAAGGGCCCCATATTTCTGTAATCGAGTTTCTTGCATGGTCTTGTGGTCCTTACATTCCTTGGTAGGAACCATACCATATCTCCAGATTTCAAATTCGGATCGGGTTTTCTGTGTTGATTGTAATTTTCTTTCTGTCGAAGTTGTGCAGCTACCATTTCCTCGCGTAAGGTATCGTGCCATTGGTTCATTTCGTTCGCCGGAATCTTCCGATCCGGTATCAGATGACCACTTGTGTCATGTTTCGGGTGTTGTCCGTAGTTTGCAACAAAGGGTGTTGTCTTAATTGTTTCTTGTTGTCCATTATTGTATGCGAACTCTGCAAACGGTAATATTTCGTTCCAATTATCCTGTTGATAATTGACGTAAGCCCTCAGGTATTGTTCCAGGATGGCATTGGTTCTTTCTGTCTGTCCATCCGTTTGTGGATGGTAAGCCGTGCTCAGTTTTCTTTCGATTCCCAACCTCAGGGCAGTTTCCTTCCATAGGTCCGAGGTGAACAGTGTCCCCCTATTGGTGATGATGTCTTGTGGTAGTCCATGCAACCGAAAGATTTCTTTTGCAAAGGTTTGCGCGAATTGTTTTGTTGTCATATCTTTTCCTGCATGCAATAAAATGACTCATTTTTATCAGTCTGTCGGTGACTACTAAGATAGCGTCATAGCCGTCCGATTCTGGTAAATCTGTGATAAAATCCATTGAAATTGACTTCCATGGCTTATCGGGTGCCTCGTTTGATTGTAGTTGACCATAAGGAGCATGTCGGGATGATTTCGTTCTTTGACAAACGTCGCAGTTCTTGACATATTTCTTGATCGTTTTCCGCATTCCGGGCCAGTAGTAACTGCGACTGATGAGTTCCGTGGTCTTTGCTGTCCCTCCATGTCCTGCTTGTAGAATGTCGTGATTTTTTCTGATAAGTTCCGTCCTTATCTTTTCCTCTTCTGGTACGCAAATCTTGTTCTGGTACCATAGGCAGTCATCCTTCCATTGGCATAGCCCCAGGGCTACATCCTTCATTTCTTTTGTTCCTTGTTGGAGTGCTTTCCTTATCTCTTGTATGTGCGGGTCCTTCCCACTTTGTTCCTTAAGATTTCTCATCTCTTCTCCGGGAAAGCTAATCGTATCCATTTCCTGTATCCTTATCTCCTCAAAGTATTTTTCTTGTGGTAATAGGATCCTTTGTTTCTGTTTTATCCTATCATCATCTTCTTCTGGTGCATCTTGACTTCTCTTTGTCAATGCGTCTGGCTTGCCGCTTTCCTTTCCTGGCCGATATTCGATCCGTATATTGTATTGGCTTAACTTCTCGCTCCACCGGATCTGTCTGTTAGGCACATAACTCCCTTGAGGGCCCAGAAGAGCAGCTGGAGAGCTCTGGGCTTGAAACTCCACAGACTAATACCC
>QFET01005705.1:0-17337 GCA_003316355.1 Tuber calosporum | reverse complement strand
CTCCACTCACTCCTGTCCTTTGTCCAACACAACAGCCTTGGGAGCTGGGATGTGTTTCTCTCCTTGTTTAATTCCTTTGCGGGCTTAACGCTCCCAGCCTTCTGTTATTTGTCTTCAGGATCCCACTGTTTACATGGGCCACCTTCCTACCTTTCGTGGTTTGCTTCGTTTCACCCGCCCGCTTTGTCCTCTGGTTCCCCTAGGGTGGCTTTTTATATCTCTGCCCCCTTGCTCAAGTCCTGTATAATTCTTCCCGTGTTTTGCGGTAGGCAGGATGCCATGGGCTAGGATTTTTTCCAGTGCAATACTGCCTTTGGGTTTTCTTTTCCTCGGTTTCTTATTTTGAATTCCTATAGTACCTGGTTTTCTCCTTCTTCTTCTCGTCGCACAGTTCCTCCCTCTGTTGTATTTCCCTCAGTTGATTTTCCTGTTTTAACCCTGGGAGATTTTAATATTCACCTTCCTGCTGCAAACCCCCTGCGGGACTTCTCTCATCAGGAGCTTGCAGCCTCATCCCCATATGCTGACAGGGCCTCTGCCTTGAGTTTTTCACTTTTAAAGACTACTGGTGTTTTCACTCGTTTCCCATTGGGTGGCTCTTCCCGCCCTAGTGTTATCGACCTTGCATTTGTTTCCCCTGCTCTTGCTCCTTAGTTCCAACTATGGGATACTCCCCTTCCCTCCACTGGTTCTGATCATGTTCCCATCTCAATCACCTTCGCTCACCCTTCGGCAGCCACTCCAGCTCCTGCCCCTAACTGGGCTTTGATAGAGTGGCCCGCACTGGAGGAGGAGCTAAAGGTGTTTTCTGTCCCTCAGGCCCCCTCTCTCCCAACGGCCTCCTCCCTGAGTACCTGGTTCGACCGTCACTCTACCCGCCTCCCCCCTCTCCTTAAAGAGCACACCCTCGTGTCCCGCCCCTCGCTCCCCGCTAAACCTTGGTGGTCTCCTCTACTCTCTACCCTACGGCGTGAGTTCCACTCTGGCTAACGTATGGCTGGACGCCCTGACTGCCTGCCTGGTGCGCAAGACGCTGCCCGCCCCTCCAAGCGCGGGTACTTTAAGGCAATTAAGACGGCAAAGAGGGCCCACTAGTCAGACCTCGTTATGTCAACCACCCCCCGTACTATGTGGACCACTAAAAGGCTGGACCTAGATCGCCCAACCCCTTGTTTCCCCTCCCTCCCAGGGGCCGATACCCCTGAGGGTATTTACCAGGCCCTCCTGGACCACTTTGTCCCTCCTCGCCCTGTTATTTCCCTCCCCACCATTCAGCGCCCATACGGGGACTGCCCCCCCCTCACATCTGAGGAAGTGGCTTCCAACCTGGCTCGCTCATCCTCCTCCTCCGCCCCTGGCCCAGACACGATCCCGTATTCTGTCTGGAAGAAGGTACACGCTGTCAACCCCTTGATTCTCACTCATCTCCTAGGCCCGCTCCTGCAGTTTGGCTTCAACCCTCCTTCTCTAAAAAAGGTAAATGGGGTTATCCTTGATAAGCCCAGCAAAGATTCTAATGATTCTCCTTCCTCCTTTCGTATTATTTTTCTTCTTCAGACCCTATCCAAGATCTTGGAAAGGGTTGTCGCCTCCCGCCTGCAGCCCATCGCCTGTGCCGTTGGGCTCCTGAGTCCTAACCAATGTGGCTCTCTTCCTGGTCTTTCCACTTTTGACGCCTGTGCTTCTTTGGTTCACACTGTCCGCTCCTTTCAACGTCCACGCCTCAAGGTCTCCCCCCTTTTCCTTGATATAATGGGCGGCTTCAACAATGTCGACTCATCTGTTTTGGCCTAGTCCCTCAAGAGAAAGGGGGTCAATCACTACCTTGTGGCCTGGGTTAGGTCTTTCCTCACTGGTCGCACCTGCTCCTTGTTATTTCAAGGTTCTCCAAGGACCTTTTCTCCTGTTTCTGTTGGCACCCCTCAGGGGTCCCTTGTGTCTCCTTTGTTGTTTGTTATATATATTTCTTCTTTGCATTTTTCGGTCCCTAGGGGGCTTATTCTCTCCAATGTTGATGATTTTACCATCACCGTGGCGTCTCCTTCTTACCGCGGAAATGTTCGCTCCCTACAGCTCATCTACTCCCGCCTGAAGCATAAGGCCTCCGTTCGTCGTGTGTCCTTCTCGGTCCCCAAGACTGAGCTGATGCATTGGAGGACTCCACTTCAGCGGGGGGCATTTGATTTCTCTCCAATTGGTATTGATTCGCTGTTGTTCTCCCCGCAGTCCCAGGTCCGTTGGCTGGGCTACTGGTTTACCCCTTCTCTCTCCACTCACGCTCATTTTTCCCGCCGCCTCTCTCTTGCCCAGGGTGCTTTTTCCACTGTCCAGCGGCTGTCACCCTCAGGGTCTGGCCTCTCCCCCCACTTGTGCCACAGGCTGGCCATCTCCCTTCCGTTACCTATCCTCCTCTACGGAGCACACCTTCTGGTGCCCTCAAGCTCACTTTTGGACTGAATGGAGGTTTTTTGGCGTTCTGTTCATCGATATGTCACCAACTGCTTCCGATCCACCCCTACCCCGATCCTCTCCGCAGAAGCCTGCCTCCCCCCAGTCGCCTCCCTGGCCAGGCACCGTCGACCCCTGGCCGCCCTCCGACTGGTGTCCTTCCCGCCCTCCGCCAGTCCTGCTGCAGCTCGCCTTCCTCGTGACTTTCCTTTGCTCCTACAATTCCGTGCACCAGATTCATTCTGTCACCTGTGTAGGCGTCTGCCCGGCAATGTTATGCCCCTTAGCTGGCGGACGATCCCCCCTTCACCCCCGGTATGCACATACCTCCCGATTGATGCTCTGGCTCATCTGGCACTGCCGCTCTTGGGCTCGCTGTCCTTTGCCCCCCTGATTAGGACGGATCTAGTATCCTTTCCCCCCCCCCTGCCGCCTGCAACAGCCATGACCTCTGCCTACCGTGTCCTGTGCCGTAAGGCCCATGATCTCCTTTTGGATGACTGATTCAGGACCGCTTCTCCTCCTGAGTATTATCATTTCCCCAGGCCCCTGTCGCCTCAACCCTTCATGGGCCTTGGGAAGTTCATTGCCGGGCGCGTGCATCAGATGCGCTCATACAAGAGCTACCTTGCAGCCCACCCCTCCTGGTTTTCCGTCGGCCTTCCCACCCTCTGCCCCTGTTGTGGGGAGGAGGATGAGACCTATAGCCACGCCATCATACGCTGTCCCTCAACGGCCCCAGAACGGTCACGTCACCTCCTAGGTGTCACCAACATTAGCCCCGAGAACCCTCTCTGGTCTTCGCTCCTGCTGCTTCTTGCCCTCAGGTTCTTTATCCGCCAGACAGGCACCGCCTTCCCCCCCCTTATACCTGCCCCTGGGCGCCGCTCCCCCTCCCCAATCATCTTCCCCTCTTCCCCTGCCTCCTCCGTGGCCCCACTCCTTCATTCTTCCTCTCCGCCTCGGCCGCTTTAGCTTATGTTTTCGTTTGGCTTAGGTCTGCCTGGGTGTTTGTGGTTGTGCTTCTCTTTGTGTGACATGTTGGCCCTAGGGTCTTGGTTTGTGTCATTTACTTTCTGATTAACCGTATGTGGTGACTTGTCTTATGCAAGGCACCGTTAGGAGCTTTGGGGGTGTTCTTTCCCTTGCTTGTTCGTTTTGGAGTTAAGGTTTTCTTTACACCATATCTCACGATGCATGCGAGTTCTTGTACCTTAACAAGCAATACATGATATAAAAAAAAAAAAAAAAAAAAAAAAGACACAGATAGCTAGCTCTTCACGCAACCACCTAAGTTACTTCCTATGTTATATTTTACCTATTAGTTCAATCTATACTCTACTCTTGTTATGACCATCCTTTTATATCACTGACCGAAAGGTGATTCAAGAAACGTATCGCTAAGGAGCAGTCGCACATGCTAGGAGTGAAAGGACTCAGGGTTCCCTAGGCGACATAAGGCTACAAGACCTGAAGAGCGGTAAGACGAGCGGTACGTATCGTTACCTCTTGCTGTTAAAGAAGATAGTGAGCCTTGTAAGGTAGACTAAGGGTAGGTTTGTAACATTTGGTTGCGTCTTTTGCGACACTGAACGAATACAAAACAGATTCACCTACAGATACAGAAGTACCCGACTTCAACGATTCCCAGACTTTCCTAGAACTACAAGCAGAACTTGGACAAGCCTTAAGCGAGATATTGCGAGAAGGATCCCCAAGACCTCCAAGCCCAGTCACCCTGGAAGCAAGATCAAGATCAGGGTCAGTAAGTTCAGGAGCATCCCCAATACACACAATGTCGGGGGTAGCAGGACCAGCGGATACGATAACTCTCACGAGTGAATAACTCCTAGATTTGATCAGAACGGTTCAAGAAAATCGACAGGAACAGATGGTACGAAGGCCGAAAATCAAAACCACTGATACATTTACAGGAGACCGTACCAAATTGCGAACAAGGCTAGTCCAACTTGCAATGTACTACACAGCACTAGGATGGGGAGAAAAGGAAGACAGATTAAAAGTGGACTTCGCCAAATCCCTACTGAGGGAATCAGCAGGCAAATAGATTACTCCATATGTGGAAGGAAAGACCCCAGTCACATGGAATAACTGGGCAGAATTTCAAGCCACTCTACGCATCCAATTCAGCGACGTGGATGCTAGGGAAATGGCCTGAAATAAAAGCGAGAAAATCTAGCAAGGGAGCCAGAATGTGACTGATTTCTGGAACGAGTTACGACTATTGGCAACAGAGGCAGAATACGACGAAGCAACCTTGGGTAAAGCTTTCCTAAGAGGCTTACACGAAGATATTCAGAACGCATCGGCCATGAGGGCTCAAGACTTCACGACGACTGAAGAAATGGCGGTATAGGACTTTAATCAAGAAAACCGCTTGGACGTTATCAAACATGGGCAAGGAAGGTCAAAGACCAAAACATACGAAAACGCCAGCAACTACGATGGCACCTTCAAGACCCAACGACTACAGGAGTCTCAAGGATGTTCAAAGGACCTAGATGCGACTAGGCGAAGACAAGCCCTTAACATATCAAAGACCGAATATTGCAGGAGAAGATATAAGAATCTGTGTATGGCATGTGCAAAGCCAGGACACATGATGAGAAACTGCACCAACCCAAAAGACGAAAAAGAATACCCGGCGAGGTCAGTCAGTAGGGTTCAGAACCCACGATGGAAACAAAGAACAGCAATCTGCGAAATGGATCTCGAAAGCGAAAAGAACGAAGAGGGAAAAGACGACGGTCCGCAGTAAGGGATGGTCTGAGGGACAAGGGGAAAAAGAAAACCATCGAGATAGGAAACCTTTACGCAGCACTAAACAACACGGAATCAAAGTAACAGGAAAACGACCATATCATGGTAAAAATGCGACTACATGGCAGAAACAAGATTATCAGCATCAACGGAATGATTGACTCAGGAGCGACTGAGGACTTTATTGATAAGGAGGTATGCGAAAAGTACGGCGTGCCTATGGCGAAAGCCAGACAACAACGAGAGATTTACCTGGCCGACGGCAAACTCTGCGCATGGGTCCAGTTACTCATACGACGACAGTATCTATGGACATCTGTAGCCATAGGGAAATGATTACCTTCTAAGTGGCAAATTTACAAAACTACGAAGCAGGTCTTGGAATACCATGGTTAAGTGAACATAGCGCGGCAATTGAGTGGGGAAAGGGGACCATCACGTTTGATAGTGAGAGATGCACGACCCTGTGTTTAAAAGAGTCACCGAGGGTCTTTACAGTCCCAGAAGCGGAAGCCCTGGAGGAGAACTTGGATATGAAGTTCTCAATAGTTCAGGCAAAAACGGAAAAACAGATCCTAGTCAAAAGGTTGACTAAAGAGGCAATGATGCCTACAAGAGGCTCACTGAGGGCGGTAGGACAAGACCTTTATGCTAGCGAAAGAGTACCGATACGAGCCGAAGGGCAAGAGGTTATCCGAACTGGAATATCCATCGGGTTACCACAGGGCACTTATGGGCGCATTGCACCACGAAGCGGGTTAGCAGTCAAGAACAGGCTTACAACCAATGCATGTGTAATAGATACGGATTATACAGGTGAACTGAAGGTAGTAATGGTGAACCTCGGGGATGAAGACTACACAGTCAACCCCGGTGACAGGATAGCACAACTGATATGCAAAAGAGACCTGGACAGGGAATGCAAGGAAGTCGAAGTACTTGCAATGACAGAACAACAAGACCAAGGATATGGAAGTACGGACCACAAAAGAGACCGGGACAGAAACGAATCAGAAGGCACCCAGGAAGACAAAAAAACAGACCAGAAACGAATAGAGATCTGAGAGATCACGGCTCAAGCCTTTGGGAAGTTCAACAGAAGAGGAGAAATCACCGGCATTCTCTAGTGGAACCAGGGGGACGGCCAATGCGATCTGAAGGCAATGAATGTCAGTACCGAGTTGGCTATTAAGGCCAAAAAGTACAAAGGAAACGAACCCTTGGAACGGATAATACCAGAGGTATATCAACAATACCTGGATCTCTTTGAAGAGAAAGAAAAGACCACGTTACCACCTTCCAGAGAAGTAGTGGACCACGAGATTAACCTAGAAAAAGGAAAGACAATCCCAGCAAAGAGGTTATATCCACTAAGAGCGGCGGAACTGGAAGAATTGAGAAGCTATTTGAAACAGAATCTTGAACGGGGATGGATACGAGACTCCTTCGCGGAAACAGGAGAACCCATCCTTTTCGTCAAGAAGAAGGACAGAAAACTACGACTATGCGTGGATTACCGAGGACTTAATGAAGTTACGAAAAAGATCGGTACCCACTGCCACTCATCGGCGAAGCATTGGATAGGCTAAATAGCGCCCGATACTTTACGAACCTGGATATTAAAGATGCATACCACAACGAGCGGATCAAGAAAGGAGACGAAAGGAAAACTGCATTCGCAACACGATACGGAACTTACGAATACTTGGTAATGCCATTCGGCTTAACCAATGCACCAGCAACATTCCAGAGATGGATCAATCAAACGTTACACCGATACTTGGATATATGCTGCATAGTATATTTGGATGACGTACTGGTGTGCTCAGAAACAACGGAGCAGCACTGGAAAGACGTGGGAAAAATCCTGGAAGCGATTGGAATATCCGGAATGAGAATTAAGCCAACTAAGTGTGAATTCCACAAGACAGAAGTGGAATACTTAGGGTTTATTATGGACCAAGAAGGAGTCCAGATGGATCCTATCAAGACGGCAGCCATATGGAAATGGGCAATTCCGAAGAACAAAACCCATATCCAAAGATTCATGGGATTCTGCAACTTTTACCGAAGATTCATTGAGGGGTTTAGCAGGACAGCAAAACCTCTATACAATCTAACAAAGAAAAATGCAAAATGGAAGTGGGGTACAGCGGAAAGCGAGGCGTTCGATACGATGAGACAAAAAATAACTTCTGCACCAGTACTCACCCATTACAATCCGGAAAGACCGATCATGATTGAAACAGATGCATCAAAGTCTGTCTGTTCAGGAATTTTATCGCAACAGTGCGAAGACGAGAAATGGCGACCCGTGGCATTCCGATCAAAGACAATGACGAATGCGGAATGCAACTACGATATTCACGACAAAAACTATTGGCCATAGTACAGGCACTCAAGGAATGGAGAAGATATGTGTTGGGAAGCCATCACAAGACAAGGATCCTCACCAACCATAAGAACTTGGTTCCTCCACGACAACAAAGGATCTTAATGAACGACAGATCCGGTGGAGCGGGAAGTTAAGCCAATACAATATACGGATTGAATATCGGCCAGGAGAGGAAAGCGGCAAGCCAGACGCATTGACAAGGAGAAGTCAAGATGCGCCAGAAGAAGATAACGACCGGATCAAACAGAAACAGGGGTTCCTATTACCTCAAGGAAGATACTTCAAGGAGATAAGGATACAGGAAATGGATACGATAAACTTTCGCGGAGAAGAGATAAGAAATCTTAAGGAACAGAGTAGGAGGGACCCTCACAAACAAGAGATAAGGAAAGCATTGAAACAAGGAACAAAAGAAATGAAGGATTTAGCCCTGGGGCTATGGCAATGGAAGGATGACTGCTTATGGTACCAGAACAAGATTTGGGTATCAGAAGAGGAAAGGATGAGGACAGAACATATCAGAAAAAATCACGATATTCTACAAGCAGGACATGGAGGGACAGCAAAGACCATGGAACTCGTCAACCGCAGTTATTACTGGCCTGGAATGCAAGAAACGATCAAGAGATATGTCTAGAACTGCGACATTTGTCAAAGAACGAAATCATCCCGACATGCTCCGTATGGTCAACTACAATCCAACGAAGCACCAGATCAGCCATGCAAATCGATATCTGTGGAATTTATCACGGATTTACCAGAATCGTATGGCTAAGATACTATCTTGGTAGTCATCGACAGCCTAACAAAAATGAGTCATTTGATTGCATGCCGGAAGGATATAACATGAAAACAATTCGCCCAAACCTTTGCAAAAGAAATCCTTCGGTTACCTGGATTGCCGCATGATATCATTACCGATAGGGGAACACAGTTCACCTCTGACCTATGCAAGGAGACGGCCCAGAGGTTAGGAATCGAAAGGAAACTAAGCACAGCTTATCACCGGCAAACGGATGGACAGACTGAGAGAACCAATGCCATCATGAAACAATACCTGTGAGCTTACGTCAACTATCAACAAGATAATTGGAACGAACTATTACCTTTTGCGGAATTTGCATACAATAACGGAGAACAAGAAACAATTAAGACAACACCCTTCTTTGCAAACTACGGACAACACCAGAAACAGGACGCAAGTGGTCATCTGATACCGGATCGGAAGATAACGGCGAACGAAATGAACTAATGGCACAATACCATACGCGAGGTAATGGTGGCTGTACAACTTCTTCTGTAAGAAAATTACGATCAACACAGAAAACCCAATCCGAATTTGAAATCAGGAGATATGGTATGGTTTTTACCAAGGAATGTAAGGACCACAAGACCATGCAAGAAACTCGATTACAGATAGATGGGGCCCTTCAAGTTCTTGGCCAGAGTGGGGAACTGTGTATATAAGCTGGACTTTCCCCTATCGATGAGAATACACAAACCATCAACATCTCACTTCTCGAACCCTACCAAGGCCTAAGATTCCCATCACAGATCCAGTCACCCCCACTACCAATCGAAATCGAGGGTGAAACAGAATAAGAACTTCAAGAAATAGTCGATTCACGACTACATTACAGAAGACTCCAATATTGAGCGAAGTGGACAGGATATTCCCCAGATCACGATAAAGTTTGGTACCCAGCGGAAAACTTCGAACAAGCAGAAAATGCAATCAAACACTTCCATGAACGATACCCAGATAAACCAAGGCTGGGAAGAAATCAAACAAGAAACAACTAACGACGGTTGGGGAGATCCAATGCGAGAAATAATTCCAACTAGCCCAGGCTATGCAACGGTAGAGGACAGGCAAAGGGCATCAGAACACAACGCGATAAGCTGGACGGCATGCTATGACGAGCATTGCAACGTCCATAGAGAAGACAAGGAAGGGGCCAGTTACTGGCCAAAACAACCACCTGCAGAAACGAGATGGGAGAAGTGCTACCGAAATAATTGTCAAGCCCACCGGGATGTGAAGATCCGGGCAGGATACTACCCCAAAGTATGGGGAAAAAGAGATGAACTGAGCAGAGAGGATGCTTAGCGCACGGAAGCCGGGAGGGGACGGTTGGAGAGGGGCGAGGAAACCCGAAACAATGATACCGAAAGCCAACACACGCAGGCAGATATTGAATGCCTCCAAAGAAATATTTCGGGTTTGGAAATACAACTGGATGAAGCCCAAGGAACGATCAGACTCCAAGGGGAGACCCTCAAAGCGCAACTAGCCACCATTGCACACCAAAAATGAACTATCGAGGTAGCAGACCTGACATTAGAGATGGTCAGGAAACAGTTACGAACTACGGAACAAATTTTACGGAAGTTCCGTCGCGATGCGAGAAGATTTGGGAACCAAGTAATGAAACTTGGTGAATAGCTTGATGGGACTCAAACTGAAGGGAGAGAGGAGCTATTGTCAAAAATCGTGACTTAGCAATATGGAATATTTCACATGATTCACGATTTGTGAGATCATTTATGATTATGATGTTTGATTTGATTTATGTTTATGGTTTCATGACTCACGATTGTGAGGTCATATGATGTTATGACTTTCGCACCTAACTACAAATATTAGTCATGGGTTTCACGCATATGACGCGATTAGCGCACATGACCTGTTATGGATATTGGATAATATGGGGATTGTATACTATGACTCCAATTGTGAGTCATAGGATGTTTGTTATACTATGACTCACGCGGCAGTCATAGTAATGAGGTGACTCATAGTAAAGTCACCAGGGTTAGGGTTGTGGGAAGAGCGCCTATATAAAGAGGGTCACTGACACAGATAGCTAGTCACGCTCCGCTTCCCCTATCTTCCTGCCCCTACATTATCAACACCTCGGTTAACTCTTTTAACTTCACGATCCCCTCATTCCTGCCCTCGCTTGGGCTTTGCGTCCCTAGGCGTAGGCCCTGGAGCCTACACGCCCCTCTTCGGTTCAGTCCTCCCACGCCCTTCCGCGTGAGGATTCTCCTCACGCCACCCATCCGGTCAACTCCTCGTTTATCTCTTCGTTTCTCCAGGAAACCCTTTCGGCCATTAGCTGGCGTGAGGGACAAGTCCCCCCCCTCTCCACTGAAGACCTTTATGACTTTTCTATTGCAGAAACATTTCTTCTTCCCCTTATCTGTTCTGCCTAGCATGGCCTCGTCGCGGTCAACACCAGGTTGGACGAACTCACCTCACTCATCCGCGACTGTACTCCGGCGGCACCTGCCCCTCCGCAGAATGGGGTTGACACCCTGCGCTCAGACCTCGCTTCCCTTCACTCCTCTCTCCGTAACCTGTCACATAGGGTCACCCATCCTCAGTCTTCCATCCCCCCTCCTCCTGCTCCCCCCGATTTGTCCTCAGTCCGTGGCCCTCCCGGCCCTCCAGGGCGACCTGGGTTTCGTGCAGGCCTACCCCAGCCTCAGGCACCTGTCCCCCCTCCCTAATCTGCCCCAGTCCCCTCCTCTCTCCCCCCACTTGTCATACATGGTTTTGACCCATCTCGTCACCAGTTTTCTGACGCGCTTGCGGTCGGCTCCCACCAGGTGGTTTTTGGCAGGGCTGGGGGAAGGAAAAGCAAGGGCAAGGCTACAGCAGCTAGTGCTGGCCCTTCTGCTGCCCCAGTGGCCTAAGCCACTACGTCCCCTTCCTCCCCCAAAGTTAAAACACCCCCTCCCCTCCCCGCCGCCTCATGTCGGTTCTATGCTCCCCGCACTTCACCAGGTCTTAGGTGTGATGTGCTTGCTCTTGCTGGTTTACTGCCTGACCTCGCTGCCTCTGTCCTTGATGAAGCTAACTGCTCTCTCCCCCGCTCCTATACTGCTGCTGTTAATGACCGCGGCACGGTTTCCCTCCTTGGCCGGGACCTCTCAGTCCCTGCCCTTTCCTATGCTCCCTACTTTGATGCTCTTTCCCTTCGTCTAAACCAATCCTTCCCAGTTGGAGATAACCTCTGGCTTTCTTTCCGCCCTGCTCCCAATGCCACACAGGTGGCCGTCCACTCTGGCCCCTTGGTCTACCTCCCTGATAACGATGAAGACCTATTCGTTAGCCTCTCCACTTCCATTAGAAACTCGACTGGGGTTTCAATCCTCTCAGCTCGCTTTCTTAACCCGGACTAAGATTCCTGGTTAGGCAAGTTCTCAACGCCACTCATTGTTACAGCTGACCCCACGGACCTGGATCGTTTGTCCCTTCCATCCCCCTCTTCTCCCAGAACCGCAGGTCTGCAAGGGCCTTTTCCTCCAATGCCTACACCCAATGCTTCAACTACTGGAAGTTTGGCCATGTCGGCCCCCGGTGCAAAGTTGATCACCCAGACTGCCCCCTGTGCTCCCTCCATCACACCAGAGCCGAGCACCGCTGCCCCAACCCATCCTGCCCCAAGGGGGGCAACTTGAAACCAGTTCTCAACTGTTGTGTCTCTTCCCCCGCCAGATACACCAACTGTGGTGCCGACCACTCCGCCAGGTATCGTGACTGTCCCGACCGCCCTTCTCCTCCCCCACATCCTGTCCCCACTGCTGTGTCCCGCCCAGGTTCACCTCCTCCGCCTGACGCTATGGACCTTGCTGGGGATGATGGTTCCCCCTCTGGGCAACCTCTGCACCCTGCCCCCAGCACTTCTATCCTCCCAGCCACCCTCTCTCTTGAACCCCCCTTTGATCCGGAAACCCCTAGGCCTGGTAGGTCTTCTAGGAACCTCCTGTCAAGCCTTCAGCTAGATCTCCCCCCCCCTTCTCGCACCTCTTCCCCGCCAAGGGGTGCCCCATCAAGGCAGGGTGGCCTCCCCCCCTCGGAGGCCCCCTCCCCTACTCCTTCCTCACATCATAGGTCGGGCTCTGACCGCTAATGTCTCGCGCCCACTCTTCCTACCCCGCCCCTCCACTCCACTCACTCCTGTCCTTTGTCCAACACAACAGCCTTGGGAGCTGGGATGTGTTTCTTTCCTTGTTTAATTCCTTTGCGGGCTTATCTCTCCCTCCTTCTGTTGTTTGTCTACAGGATCCCCCTGTTTACAAGGGGCCGCCTTCCTACCTTTCGTGGGTTTTCTTCCTTTCACCCGCCCGCTTTGTCCTCTGGTTCCCCTAGGGTGGCTTTTTATGTCTCTACCCCTTTGCTCAAGTCCTGTATGATTCTTCCCGTGTTTTGCGGTAGGCGGGATGTCATGGGCTTGGATTTTTTCCAGTGCAATAATGCCTTTGGGTTTTCTTTTCCTCGGTTTCTTATTTTGAATTCCTATAGTACCTGGTTTTCTCCTTCTTCTTCTCGTCGCACAGTTCCTCCCTCTCTTGTATTTCCCTCTGTTTATTTTCCTGTTTTAACCCTGGGAGATCTTAATATTCACCTTCCTGCTGCAAACCCCCTGCGGGACCTCTCTCATCAGGAGCTTGCACCCTCATCCCCATATGCTGACAGGGCCTCTGCCTGGTGTTTTTCACTTTTAAACACTACTGGTGTTTTCACTCGTTTCCCATTGGGTGGCTCTTCCCGCCCTAGTGATATCGACCTTGCATTTGTTTCCCCTGCTCTTGCTCCTTCTTTCCAACTATGGGATACTCTCCTTCCCTCCACTGGTTCTGATCATGTTCCCATCTGAATCACCTTCGCTCACCCTTCGGCAGCCACTCCAGCTCCTGCCCCTAACTGGGCTTTGACAGAGTGGCCCGCACTGGTGGAGGAGCTTAAGGTATTTTCTGTCCCTCAGGCCCCCTCTCTCCCGACGGCCTCCTCCCTGAGTACCTGGTTCGACCGTCACTCTACCCGCCTCACCTCTCTCCTTAAAGAGCATACCCCCATGTCCCGCCCCTCCCTCTACGCCAAACCTTGGTGCTCTCCTCTACTCTCTACCCTACGGTGTGAGTTCCACTCTGCCTCATGTATGGCTAGACGCCCAGACTGCCTGCCTGGTGCGCAATACGCTGCCCGCCTCTCCAAGTGTGGGTACTTTAAGGCAATTAAGGCGGCAAAGAGGGCCCACTAGTCAGACCTTGTTATGTCAACCACCCCCCACACTGTTTGGACCACTAAAAGGCTCGACCTAGATCGCCCAACCCCTCGTTTCCCCTCCCTCCCAGGGGCCGATACCCCTGAGGGTATGAACCAGGCTCTCCTGGACCACTTTTTCCCTCCTCGCCCTGTTATTTCCCTCTCCTCCATTCTGTGCCCATACGGGGACTGCCCCCCCCTCACATCTGAGGAAGTGGCTTCCAACCTGGCTCGCTCATCCTCCTCCTCCGCCCCTGGCCCAGACACGATCCCGTATCCTGTCCGGAAGAAGGTACACACTGTCAACCCTTTAATTTTCACTCATCACCTCGGCCCGCTCCTGCAGTTTGGCTTCCACCCTTCTTCTCTAAAAAAGGCAAATGGGGTTATCCTTGATAAGCCCGGCAAAGATTCTTATGATTCTCCTTCCTCCTTTCGCATTATTGTTCTTCTTCAGACCCTGTCCAAGATCTTGGAAAGGGTTGTCGCCTCCCGCCTGCAGCCCATCGCCCATGCAGTTGGGCTCCAGAGTCCTAACCAATGTGGCTCTCTTCCTGGTCTTTCCTCCTTTGACGCCTGTGCTTCTTTGGTTCACACTGTCCGCTCCTTTCAACGTCCACGCCTCAAGGCCTCCACCCTTTTCCTTAATATAAATGGCGGCTTCAACAATATCGACTCATCTGTTTTGGCCGAGTCCCTCAAGAGAAATGGGGTCAATCACTACCTTGTGGCCTGGGTTTGGTCTTTCCACACTGGTCGCACCTGCTCCTTGTTGTTTCAAGGTTCTCCAAGCACCTTTTCTCCTGTTTCTGTTGGCACCCCTCAGGGGTCCACAGTGTCTCCTTTGTTGTTTGTTATTTATGTTTCTCCATTGCATTTTTCAGTCCCTAGGGGGCTTATTCTCTCCTATGTTGATGATTTTGCCATCACCGTGGCGTTTCCTTCTTACCGCGGCAATGTTCGCTCCAGACAGCTCATCTACTCCCGACTGAAGCGTAAGGCATCCGTTCGTCATGTGTCCTTCTCAGTCCCCAAGACTGAGCTGATGCATTGGAGGACTCCACATCAGCGGGGGGCATTTGATTTCTCTCCAATTGCTATTGATTCGCTATTGTTCTCCCCACAGTCTCAGGTCCGTTTACTGGGCTACTTGTTTACCACTTCTCTCTCCACTCACCCTCATTTCTCCCGCCGCCTCTCTCTTGCCCTGGGTGCTTTTTCCACTGTTCAGCGGCTGTCACCCCCAGGGTCTGACCTCTCCCCCCACTTGTGCCACAGGCTGGCCGTCTCCCTTCTGTTACCTATCCTCCTCTATGGAGAAGACCTTCTGGTGCCCTCCCGCTCACTTTTGGACCGAATGGAGGTTTTTTGGCGTTCTGTTCAGCGATGGGTCACCAACTGCTTCCGATCCACCCTTACCTCAATCCTCTCCGCAGAAGCCTGCCTCCCCCCAGTCGCCTCCCTGGCCAGGCACCGGCGACGCCTGTCCGCCCTCCGACTGGTGTCCTTCCCGCCCTCCTCGAGTCCTGGTTCAGCTCGCCTTCCTCATGACTTTCCTTCGCTGCTACAATTCCGTGCACCAGATTCATTCCGTCACCTGTGTAGGCGTCTGCCCGGCAATGTTATGCCCCTTAGCTGGCGGACGACACCTCCTTCACCCCCGGTACGCACATACCTCCCGATTGATGCTATGGATCATCTTGCACTGCTGCTCTTGGGCTTGCTGTCCTTTGCCCCCCTGATTAGGACGGATCTAGTATCCTTTCCCCCCCCCCTGCCGCCTGCAACAGCCATGACCTCTGCCTACCGTGTCCTGCGCCATAAGGCCCATGATCTCCTTTTGGATGACTGGCTCAGGAGCGCTCCTCCTCCTGAGTATTATCGTTTCCCCAGGCGCCTGTCGCCTCACCCCTTCATGGGCCTTGGGAAGTTCATTGCCGGGCGCGTGCATCAGATGCGCTCACACAAGAGCTACCTCGCGGCCCACCCCTACTGGTTTTCCGTCGGCCTTCCCACTCTCTGCCCCCGTTGTGGGGAGGAGGATGAGACTTTATGCCACGCCTTCCTACGCTGTCCCTCAACGGCCCCAGAACGGTCAGGCCACCTCCTAGGTGTCACCGACATTAGCCCTTAGGCCCCTCTCTGGTCTTCGCTCCAGCTGCTTCTTGCCCTCAGTCGCTTTATCCGCCAGACGGGCACCGCCTTCCCCCCCCTTATGCCTGCCCCTGGACGCCGCTCCCCCTCTCCAATGATCTTCCCCTCTTCCCCTGCCTCCTCCGTGGCCCCACTCCTTCATTCTTCCTCTCCGCCACGGCCGCTTTAGCTTATATTATCGTTTGGCTTGGGTCTGCCTGGGTGTTTGTGGTTGTGCTTCCCTTTGTATTACAAGTTGGCCCTCGGGTCTAGCTTTGTTTCATTTACTTTCTGATTAACCGTATGTAGTGACTTGTCTTATGCAAGGCATCGTTAGGAGCTTTGGGGGTGTTCTTTCCTTTGTTTGTTCGTTTTGGATTTAAGGTTTTCTTTACGCCATATCTCACGATGCATGCGAGTTCTTGTACCTTAACAAAAAAAAAAAAAAAAAAAAAAAAAAAAAAAAAAAAAAAAAAAGACACCGATAGCTAGTAGTTAAAACGCCCCCTCCCCTCCCCGCCTCCTCACGTCGCTTCTATGCTCCCCGCACTTCACCAGGTTTTAGGTCTGATGCGCTTGCTCTCGCTGGTTTACTGCCTGATCTCGCTGCCTCTGTCCTTGAGGAGGCCAACTGCTCCCTTCCCCACTCCTTCACTGCTACTGTTAATGACCGCGGCACTGTTTCTCTCCTTGGCCGCGACCTCTCAGTCCCTGCCCTTTCCTATACTCCCTACTTTGATGCTCTTTCCCTCCTCTTGAACCAGTCCTTCCCAGTTGGAGAAAACCCCTGGCTTTCCTTCCGCCCTGCTCCCAATGCCACACAGGTGGCCATCCACCCTGTCCCCTTGGTCTACCTCCCTGATAACGATGAAGACCTCTTCGCTAGTCTCTCCACGTCTATTAGAAACTCGACTGGGATTTCATTCCTCTCGGCTCACTTTCTCAACCCAGACAAAGATTCCAGATAGGGCAAGTTGTCTACGTCACTTATTGTTACCGCTGACCCCACGGACCTGGATCGTTTGGTCCCCTCCATTCCCCTCTTCTCCCAGAACCGCAGGTCCGAGAGGGCCTTTTCCTCCAACGCCTTCACCCAATGCTGCAACTGCTGGAAGTTCAGCCATGTCGGCCCCCGGTGCAAAATAGACAACCCTATCTGCCCCCTGTGCTCCCTCCACCACACCAGGGGCGAGCACCGCTGCCCCAACCCTTCCTGCCCCAAGGGTGGCAACCAGAAACCAGTTCTTAACTGTTTTGTCTCTTCCCCCGCCAGATGCACCAACTGTGGTGCCGACCACTCCGCCAGGTATCGCGACTGTCCTGACCGCCCTTCTCCTCCCCCGTGTCCTGTCCCCACTACTGGGTCCCGCCCAGGTTCACCTCCTGCGCCTGACGCCATGGACCATGCTGGGGATGGTGGTTCCCCCTCTGGGCAACCTCTGCACCCGGCCCCTAGCACTTCTATCCTCCCAGCCCCACCCTCTCTTGCACCCCCCTTTGACCTGGAAACCCCCAGGCCTGG